>JAQFYC010004401.1:0-17309 GCA_034694165.1 Tomocerus mixtus | reverse complement strand
CTATTATATCATTGAACATTTATGCCAAGTTTGGTTGAAATCCGTCCAATACTTCGGACGTTATTTTGTATACGGACAGACGGACGGACTGACTGTACGAAAGCATATCCAGCTTCGCTGGTAATAAATGTGTAAATACGTTTTAATACACCGTATATCTAATTGGTTTGTTATTCTACAGATTTATTGCAAAAGCATAGACCAAGTGAATTAAAAAATTATACACATCATTCTGTAACTCTGTACATTGCTGTCTATGTATCCAAAGTAAGCTAGTATTTAATAGTAAAGATTAATTTATATTTTATAGTGTGAGAATTCTTTTAGTCTCATACATACGTCATGTTAAGCCCTTATGCTGTACTAAAAAGGATTATTCTTCCTTCAACTTCCTTCAACTGAATATAGCAAGCCGGGGAATTCTCATCTAAAACTAGTTTAAAGGGAAGTTGGAATTGGTAATAGAATTTGAAATGAAACACTAGAGGTTAAGAAATGAAAAGACGAACTGAATACGTACATTGTTAACAAGAAAAAATTTCCTCGCGCTACTTTGAACAATAATTACTTAACTGAATTATTTTTAAACAAATGAAAAGTTTACACGAGGTAATTAAGCGAAATCCCTGGAGATGTATAAATGTAGTAATATTCTCTACGCACACAAATTACACGGAAAGTATTCCAAAATATCATCCTCGTCTATTTTTAAGAATTACAATATAATATTTAGTTATATTTGTACACATGCAAATTGCGTAGGCTTTTAATATTGCGGGCATGTAAAATCTCCTTATAATTAAAGCGGAAAGTACGTAAAATTTTTAACCTCATGTATTCCTTCAAGTTCAAGCAATTACCACTACATTCTACTACCTATATGCAAAGTAAATCTATCAGAGAAACTAGGCTAACTAAACTCGTATGTAAACTACAATGTATAAAATCACATTTTACAGATATAAATAATAAATGCTTATGGTAATTAAGTATACCTTATGTACACAATTTATTTTATGTGCATTTATTAACATGTTACTATTACCGACACAAATATGAATAGGTATATGCATTATACCTCTTAAAAATCGAAGAGACGTTATTTCTGGAGGTTCGTACGTGTTGATTTTCACTTTTCCAATCACATCTTGTAAGCGTGCTTGTAACTGAAAAGTGAGATTTAATTTTTATTAAAAAGTTATACATTTATCACAATATAATATTTTTAAGATGATCATTACTTTACCTGCTCCACCAAAACTCGTTCTTCGTCATTTTCGAAATCAATCATTTTGCTACAATTGTATTTAGTATTTATGAATTTACTCCGAACTACTTATCAGTTTATTTCCGTATCACATAAAACTCCAGTCAAAGTAAAGTCAAGAATCGAGAGTCTCAATCTCAATATTACACATACAGTAAGTAAGAAATAAGCAAACCACTATGCACTATGCAAAACTGCCACACTGCACTGTAAAGCTGGAATGAGATTTCAGAAATCACTTTATTTGTACCCCACTGCACAATTATCACATGAAATTATATGCACATACAATTATTATTACTCCATCAAAAGATCCAAATTGATTATGCCAATTTTTGCAGAAATTATTTTAAGTCTCGCTCACAGTAATCAGTTCAGCGTAAAGGTGCACAATTATCATATCACGGAACGGACCACGGTTTATGTTTAACTGTGTTATGTCTGAAAAATTATATTAAATAATTCATCAACTGTGAACCCTATAAGGAATGTGAGACTGTAATAGTTTGCTGTAGTTAGGAATGAGTACCGAAATTGACTGACTTGGTTTATTTAACTATAGATAAATGTTATTATCTTATTACATGCTTGCGAGTACGAGTACGAGTGTACGAGTAAATAAACTTTATGTAATGCTAATGCAATGTGATGTCCATACGTACATACCTAACGTACTTATATAAAGAGACGGATGTCTGTTTAAAATAAAATATACCTAAATTACATGTATTTCGTACTTACTCATATTAATGTGTGAAGAAAATCTATGTACACTCGTCACAGATAGTGAAGCCACTCTCACAAGAAGATAATATTGTTGTAAGCATGTCCTTTCCATAGCAAACTCACCACACACACCAAACACTTACATATTAAATAGATAGCCAAGACCAGCAGCACTAAGAACGTACATAAACGAAGAAATACCACGTTTTTTGCCGACCGTTCTTTAACTTCTGGTACGATGTAATTGTACATAGACAACTCAGGCTACGGGATGTACATGTACCTACTTGCTTGTAATAAGTAACAATTCCTCATTGTAATTATAAACACACGGATATTATCCCAATTACTTACTTAAGCCTAGTCTTGCTTAGTAGAGAATACTACCGTATGTACATATGTACACGTACCTATGTAGATACTGTATGTACCGTGTATTTACAGTGTACGTCTACACTTAAGTAAACTATGTAGCAAAAGGCAAATAAAAGATAAACTCTATGTATCTGGGATTCTGTGATTAGCAAACACATATTTATTTATAAATCGTGTGTATGTACTTATATAGATGGAATATACATTTATGTAATAATTTGCGTGATAATTTTTGAGCTTTATGCAAGTAATTTAGATATACGTATGACAGGACAGCGTTGACGTACAAGTATCATTATTGAGGTATTAAGGAGGTACCTGGTATTCGGGAAATGCTTGTAATGTAATGTTTAGCGTATTTCCCCATCTGTATAACATGTATTTTGCTACATGGATAGCGAAGGTACAATGTTAACGTAAGACACTATCATTTTCTACATAAGTACATAGACAAGGAACACAGCCATAAGATAACTAGGAATTACAAGCAGGAATAAAATGCACCTGCATGTAATTTGCAACATATATGCTATATAAACTGCTAAGTAAAAGAAAAGCACTCAGGATACGACTTAAAGGTATACTATTGCAGGCAAACAAGAAAAACTCCAGGATTTACTACTTTGCATAAGCGTAAAGAAATCTTACTAGCTAAATTAACAAGGGAAAATTGTGATAAGGTTGAATTTTGTAGATTTTTACCAGAAATAATGAGCAAACACATAAGTAAGTAACATTATGCAGACGATGTAGGTTACTACAAGCAGTCTCCAACTTTATTGTGATCTTTTGTGGCGTAGACTTCGTTATGTGTCCTAAGACTTAATAATTTTTATGTGACAAACTATAAAATAATTTTTTAGAATTAATTAAGTGTTTTAATCCGGATGACCCTGAATATACAGATACAGTAGTAGCATATACCTAGATACACTTATCAGCATTAGAAGTAGAAGAATATGTAAATAAAAGAGGAAAGGTAAAGGCAATGGCAACACTAACTCTAAAGATATAAGCTTATACAGAATTTGTTGTGATTCACTCTCATTAACCTTCTATACACCATTTTTATCAATATAAGATTCTTACTGAGTAGGAGATACCTGTCTACTAGTAAATAGGTAGTATCACATTGTTGTATACTGTATTATCGTATAAAAGTCTAATGTAATTACGTACGTAAAGAAATACAAATGCAGCATAACAAAAACAAGCTCGTAAATGTAAAGAGAATTACACTGCACCTTCATATTATGATTATGTAAAGGCAAACCACAAGAACATCAATATAGATAAAATACCTGTGGAAACACAGATAGTTGTACCTAAACTGCAACTGATTAAATGTACTCTTGACGAATTACGTTATGATATTTATCTGCTCTGCTCTGGTCTGGCTTGACTTGGCCACGGTCAATTGGTATTGATGTGTTCTTAGATTTTCAAGTTTCATCAGACAGAACAAAACAAAAACTCAAAGTCAAGTTAAATAAATAGGCTCGTGTATATTGTTTATAATGTAATGCGTATAATCGGAAGCAGAGACAAGGTGTTATTTGGGTATGCATGTTGACTTTGGTAGCATGCCATTTTATTGTTTGTGAAGTATCCTCATAGCAAAACTTTTCTTATGCTAACTAATTTAACTATTAAGTAATATACTTACCCTTTAAGCTCCAATTGTAAATATTTGTGGGACAGTATAATAATATGTCGTAGATACAAAGCGCACCGAGGCACATGGTACCATATGCCTTCTTAACATAACATCTTAATTATTCTAGCAGAAAAAAATTCCAAGCTGCCATTATGTAACATTTTTAACATATTTGTTAGATTTTTCTCAGTTATACGTGCAACGCTGTGTGTAGAGGTGCATTAGTTATTACAACATGGCCTAATTTCATTTTAAATCTGTTTTTCAATGTTTTTCATCGTAAATATGCATTTTATAATATAAAAGCCAAAGCTAACTATAGATCACAAATTGAATTAAAATTGCATATAACATATAAATAGCCCATGCAATGTGTTCAGTGCCTACAACACATCAGTATTCAGTATAATAATGTATGTAATAATCTATATACGTATTGTGTAATTTCTTTGAATAGATTGTGCTGATACAATTAAGACTATAACTGTTGAAAGGGAAAAAACTTGAAAAGTTTTACTTTGACCTTATATTGCAACTTAAAAATAAACTACTGAAGCCGCAACTGCCAGAGTAACAATGTATCTTCTATATTCAGTTTTTGGGGAAAATCTGACTATTCGCCATGTTATGCAACCCTGACCTCCTAAATAATAACCTCAATTTTAAAATACTTACGTAGTAGAATGTTTCCCAAAAATTCTGGATATACGACAATCTACAAAGCCTAAGCTATTCAGTCCAATAATTTCATACGCTGCTTTTTCCTAATAATTTTGCTGTAATGTAACTTTGCATGTGTCAGCATTATCATTATCATGCATGACGCTAGATAAAGCATCTTGATATCCTTATTGATGTTAATGTTGACCATGGGTACATCATGTCGCAATAGCTTTCTGTAAACATATAAAATGTCAATGAATTCTTCATAATCTTTTGACTACATCTACATGTTTGTACTGTTGTATTGTATTAGTACATATTTTAAGCTGCCGTCTGCATGTTAAACAGGTCAGATTTTCAAGGCTTGTTAACTATTGACAAATTCTAAGTATGAATACGTGCTACAAAAATCCCATTCTCCAGTCCAGACCTACATTTTTGTAACTTAATTAGTGTAAGATGAAATTTTGTCACTCTAATTTTACAATTATAGTGTAAGATGGATATGTACATACTAGTAATGACATGATACTGAATTAAATGATAGGGTGTGTCACACTATTATACAGTAATACTAAAATAAAATATCGTAATTGTACTACCATTTTCACATTTTATTCTCCTTCTAATAACATTTATACAAAATGCGTGCAGTAGTGTTAAATATCTTAAATATGACTTAATTAAATCACACACGTTCTTATATAGCACTTACACCTGTTTCACATGTATATACTGTTCCGTCTATACAAAGGAGGATTTAGTACATTTAGATATTTATGTAACATGTATAATGTATGTAAAAATGTGTATATAGTAAATTTATAAGCAACTTAAGCTGAGACGAAAATCGAAAGTAGCCAAATCAAGAAAGTTTGCAGCGAGCGATGATAATGACGGTTTGTCTTGTGTTGTACTTAAATAACTATAATCTATCTTGCTTGAGATGGGGATGCCTATGCTCTAACAACATCTTATGATAAGACTCTTTTAATTCTACTTCTCATTTATCTTAAGTATTTGCGTCTTTCGAATGGGAATGGCAAGAAGCTTTTAAAAGATATCTAATACTTACTTGCTTATAAGCTCACACAATTTATACTTGTGTTAGTCCTCTGTAGCTTTTGCAATGTCATCCCATACAAATTCATTTTGGTTGCCTATTTAAAGTAAATGCATTGGAGTTTAGAATTGTTGGCTGTACATTCTAATTCTACATAATATTTACTACTTACCAACTAACATACATGCAAATAAACACTACGTCGTTTCAGATATGGGTATTTATGAAGACTGTTGAATTGAATTGAATTGAGTTCATTGTAATAAAAACTGCGTGGTAGTTCTTAGTCCTTTGAGAGATAGAGTTTTATCTTTATACGGACTTAATGAAAAAGTACTGTACGTACATACTGTACAGTAGGACTTACTGTGCAAGAATGAATGAAATTCATTATATAAGCGATAAAGTATACAGATACGTATTGATAAATGCATATGGACAGTAACTATAACTAATTGGGTGTTTTGATTACATATTAGATAATAGAAAATAGTAATTTGTATTTTTTTGCATACAATAGAGGTGGCCTGTCCCCGTTCGTGAGTAAGTGCGAGTGTTCTCCTTAGCTTCTATATAATATTTGGCTTCTTATCATTACTACATTACTAAAGAGGAGCCTCATATATGTAGGCTCATTCGTACTATAATCATTTATTAGACTCCAATGGTTTAGCATACTTCCAATGCAGATATGCTGCACAAAGCCTACATTTGTAGAGATTATTTTTGCAAGTTGATGTGCCAAATTACCAAGATGAACACCAAGATGGGTTTAAAGAGTAAAAAGGGGCAAGAACTCTAAAATTTTGTGAAAATGTAATTTTTAAAATAAAATGTATTAAATAAATGAAATGATTTTTTATGGATTTTGATGATTTTTGGAGGAAAAATCATGAAAGTTGGTAAACCCGTCAATTTTATGATTTCTAACCTTTTTTAATTTTTCTATGGTAGTTCAATTTGAGAAAAGAATCTTCACAAATGGGCACTCCGGATTTTATGCACAGATTTTTAGGTGAATGTATTCTAAGTATAAAAATTGATAATAATATATAATCCTTATATACTACTATAATAATGTGCTATGTTTTCTATTCTCAATGTCATAAATGATTGGTCAAAACGAAACGAGTCATACAGTGCAGCATACTAAGCTACAGAACTTTTCAATTAAATAAATTTATTGCGAAATTATTACCTTTGAACTGACAGTGCCAGTGGCCTGCACTGCACATTACATGGTCTTCTAACTCATCCTTGCAAATAAATGCTTTACATTTTCCTTTCTTTCTTCGAATTGGCATGTTACGAACAAAAAGACGGGCCATCATCAGTGCAAGTTTCGAATCAAGGTTTCCATTCTAGAACACTGACGATCATTGTCGTCACGTCATATAATGCATGTTACACAACATTTGTTTCAAGGATATTTGGAATTTGGGGTTGAATCTTTGAGTGCAATTTTTAACAAATCTACAAGATAGTAGTTTAAGCGTAATCGTAATTACAGTTGATGCAAATCCTCGTCTTATCATCATGTCCTGTAGATGTTATGCTGGATTTTTATGCTTAGCACGTTTCTTTACTATATCTTACAATAAGTTGGGAACCCTAAACAGTAGGAGTAAGAATGCAAGTAAATAAGAAAGGTTATGTACGTAAGAAAGATTGTGGTTCATCTTTTTTTGCTGTTTATCTATTTCTTTTATTAAAACTACTTTTTTGCTCTCAATAATTAATATTCATCATTTACCTTAACAATTAGCGTAGCTCAAAACAGGTATCACTTACATAATATTATTATATTCATTTATTTTTATTTCAGGGTGTATGTGTAGTAAGTACGTATTAGTCAATACAAATATTTATAGGACTTTGTACATGATTATGTAAATGTAGTATAAGCTTCAGGAGTTTGTTACGTGACAGTTTGCTCGTCTAAAGGTATACATCATATTGTGTATACATTACTTACATAGCATTACATAGCTACCTCAAAATTTGCAAAAAAGTTAACTGAATATATTTACATAGGAAAAATTGCTCTTTCTGCGAATAATAATTAATCCTCATCCTAATTTTCTGGACAGTTTAACAAGAGATGCGTAGAATAAAGTAGTAATCTTGCTACGACATCTTGCATACAATTTTTTTGTGCCGGGATCCTCGCACGCTAACATAACACGAGTACATAACATACTTAATATTTTATCCACAATAGTCTAGTATATTGTACCTTCAACTCACTTTACTGATTACTTGTGATCCTCGTCACAAAAACAACAGACAGAAGCAAAATTAATTGTGAGCACGTAAGGACAATGTCTGGCCTGGCCTGGCACTACTTTCATTCTCAGAGCTAAATGTACAACTATAATATTACACGCTTTTGAGATCTGTATAAACGATACGGGAAGCATAATGTACAGTACACATATTGAAGTATACGTAGCACGTACGTCATATAAATAGATAAGTAGTAGGTAGTAGGTGTGTTACGTTTCTGTATGATAATTGTATTAAATTAGTAGAAACGCAGTAATGTAAATAACGTATTCGACTATTTATCTCCGCATGCCGCAATAATTCCCCACTGGGGATTCACTACACTAGGGTTTTTTTGATAATTCCCCATGCATTTTCTTAAGTGGATTTCTTTGACACTGGTACTGATGAAGATACGATTAAGGTAAGAAGGTAATAATAAGATATTGTATTCCTATATAAGAGTTGCTAATAAGTTCTTTATTCTGCGAAGTATTACTTGGAAGTGGTGAAAAAGCGAAATAACTTCTATTTTTAGGACGAAATTAAAATTTTGCAGTTGAATCTCTAAATCCCCATGTATATAAGCAATAATTCCAGTTCCCCAAATGCATTTTTTTTTGAAAAAAGTAGGCTTGAAACAATAAATCCCCAGAAGAAATAAATCGACGAATACGGTAAGATTTATTTATGAGTTTGTGACACTACTTCACTCTTCTACACACATGGCATAACATTAAGGTTATAATATAATAATTGAGTTTTCTAATTCACTTCTCATTTACATAAAAGGTATCCTTTACCTAAGAGCTTTTAAAATACGTACATTAATAAAATCTTTCCTAGAGAATACTAGAGATGCAATCCAAGCTACCTGTTTCTAACTGTAAGGTCAAAGAACGGACAGATTTGCAGTAAGTGTTTGCATTTCTAACTGTAATGTAATGTACCCAAGCTATTTTTTATGAACAAGTTGGCCTTGACCTAAAATCACCAGATTTGACAATGTCAGAATTCTGAGTGTAGGACAGTGAGAGAGACACCTTCATATTATATGTACCTACATACAGTACTACTGATATGCTACAGTTAGCCCAAAACTATTAAATACTTATGAGCATAAAATGTTACATTTAATTTGCTAATTGTCAATTGTATTTGCAAAGGTGTTCATAGATATCAGGATCAGTAGTTATAATTATATGGCTACATTAGAATCCCCGAACCTGTGTTTCTTTAGTATGTGAAATTATTTATTAATCCATTTATATTTTCTAAATGACAATAAAAGCAAAAACTCTGTGTTCCTGGAATTGTCTTTTTTTACACAGAAGAGTAAACGAGATCAACAATTAAGTATTTTGCGAAATTGAAATCAAAAAATGATAAAGCAGGTAGTTAGCAATTTCAGTCTCGTGTAGGTCTCTATGTATATCTACGTATTTAGTAGGTATGTAAATACTGTATGTACTTATCAGATTCCATTTTGTGGATCTTACTGTACGTTATGTCTACTGTAGACACTAAGGCACTGTGGTAGGACAAACTCATGTATGTTTTGCAATATTCTTGTGAAATAAAACGGTTGTCTGTGCAAATCAGTTCAACTTATCACAAATGTGAACAAGGAAAATATAGCATTTGAAACTATAAATTTAAAATATGCACCGGAAGATGTACAGGTCGGACTATCGGGAAAATCGCATTTTCCACAAGTAGAAGCACTACAAGTCAATCCGATGTCGCAAGTGTAATTGTCGCCACAACTGTGACCCAGCGGCATTCGGCACTCGCCACAGTCGTCATATACCATTTGCTTGAGCTCACATGTACAGACATTATCCGTGCAAACTTTAAATGGTCCACATATTTCCAAGGTTTTATTTTTGCTACTGCATTTATGAAGGCATCTATTTTTCCAAGGTGCAAATCCCTCAGAACATTCGCATTTCGAAGTAGTCGTGTTGCAAAATGAGTTGACCACGCAAAGATCTTTGTTAGGGTCACAACTTGTAGAATGCAGGGAGATGCACCTCTGGAGGCTTTTTGACCAAACGTAGGAATTTCCTTCGTCCATACATTTGCATTTCCAGGAATTTATTTTTCTGGTTTTCTTCTTCCTTTCATAAACAATGGTGATCTGATTGACGCAGTCCAGGTGGACCCCTTGGTGACATTTGTGGAGCTGACGGCAAGTCGAATTGTAACCCAGGAAGCACCTATGTCCATCTTGGAGGAATCCTTTATCGCATTGACAAACGCCTTCAAAACAGTTGGAATTCTCCATGCACTGCGGGTTCTCTACACATTTTTCTCCAGGATAAACGTAACACTGCTTCTCTGATCTCTTGTAGTAACTTCCTTCCTTGCAGCTGCACAGTCCATATTTGCATTCCAGATCTTGAGCACAAAATTTGCAGTTAGGATCCAAGTTGTTACAATATTCGCCATAATTGCTCGGTGTTCCTGGACAATTTGCCCCCAGGGGAGTCACATTGTTATTTAAAATGCACGACTGGTTATTTCCATCATAGTGCATCCCAGCGATGCACTCGCAATAATTATTTTCACTACAAACTAAGCAGCGACTAATATCACAGGGACACAGCTCACAATTTTCTCCATAAAGGCAAGGCAGATTCACTTCTTCGGAAACGCAGGAACTAATTGTTACAAGAATTGTTACGAGAATGTGTACAGTATGCATTGTAGCAAGTTTATTCACAATTAGTATATAAAAAATGTTCCAATTGACAATTACAACCAGAAGAGAGTATCTAATTCGTCCAGCACTCCTTACAGGAAATAACCATGTAAAAGAATGCTTAAAGAAAAATTTCCAGGGAAGCCATATGAAATGCTAAAGACTTTTCTGCTGGAGACTTGACTGCTGCCTAAATGTAATCCGGATACTCCGTCTGCATATTACATGGAGGATAGTCCAGGAAACTCCAGGATAGTAATAGACAGACAAGACACGTAATGTAATGTAATTCTGCAGACAAGACGTGCGTAAAACAAGCCAAGCTAAATCCTCCTGTATAGGTATTGGTCCAAAAACTTTAGCAGATGGATGGAAATAACCAAAACTGGGTTAATCTAATAAACATAGCAGTTTATCACTAATAACTTATTTGTGTCAGTTTTGGTTTATTTGTTAGTTTCCAGTTATTGAACCAAGCCACCTGCTCGCAATAAATATCTTATTATAGCCATACGTAGCCTTCTAAGCTAGAGATGAAGGTAGGTTAGCTAAGAAATCGTTAAATCGTAAAACTACGTCACATAATACTGCATACTACGTAACCACATATTCTCCGTTGGTTGTGGTTGGGTTATTTACACCAGATCCATACTGAGACTGCAGAATTCTGTGGCCAGCTTAAGTTTAGAATCTTTATCAATGAAACAAGTAACAATAGCAAAACATGGAGTGAAAAATATTTTGTATTTTACTTTTACATACAATAATTATAATTTACAACATTAAATACCTATTACTATATGCTTATAAAGGTATTGTGATAAATTCTATACTAAAAATATGCACTTACAATACAAACACACCACAAATTGCATAATCGTGAAAAATTTGAATTCGTGAAACGTTAAAAAGTATTTTAATTGCTGTAATTATTGCATTTTGAAGTATTCAAGTGGAATCGTTTCCTTTGGCATTATCTTCATAAGTGCTTTAATCCATTTTTCTTTCTCTGCATTAAATATTTGCATTTTTGACAGAGTATGCTTCGATAATATTGGTCTGATAAAGTTGAATCCAATTGGGAATATCCAGGGGGCTATTAAATATATAGATATATTTAATTTAAATATATATATACGCACTGTTAAAAAAGTAAATTACTTGAATTGAATGTGAACTAACCATTCACAACTAATAAAGAATGCAAAATCTCCGGATAATTAAGTTCCAAATTTTGAAATGCAGAGTAACACGTTTGCATTGCTGAAAATATTTTGTTGACAATTATACTTACTGAACAACTTGCATGAAAATAATTATATCTGTAGTACTACCTAGCTATGCTTTTGTACATAAGGGGTTAATAATTCTTGGTGAGACATATCCCAGAGAATAGAGTATCAATTAAGACTTTAATTAAATAAAGAAGTAAAACGGTAATTGTAGCTCTAGCATTTTATTGGTATACATTTTAAATGAACGAGAAAGCTCATGCTTTATAGTGTCCCTTTAATTAATCCAAATTGACTTACTTTCCATATGCAGGAGTTGTCTCAAACTCAAGTCTTCCAAATCCAAAACAACGATACATTGACTACAGCAACTTTGAGAGATGAAATTTGTTAAAGATTCCAGGAGATGATAAACAAAACTCATCAATTCCTTTTTGTGGCCAGCTGTAATGAGATCTTTTGCATCGAATTTCCCCAAAGGGACGAAAATCACTGGAAATTGTATTAAAAGAAATAATTTTTTTATTTAGGTATTTATGTAAACTGTAGAGAATGAAATATTTCGTTTGTTCTTATTTATAGTTAGGAATGGCAACTTAATTTTTCCAATATTAAAAGCTATGTATTAAAAGTAAGTTTTATTTATGTACCTATAGTAGTATGGAATAGTTCTGCATCATTTTCTATAAGTTATATGCTATTTGTTTGGCTAAAAATGTATAGCACTTAGCAAGCTTTTTAAGTACTATAGTGTACTTACAGTAATTTCTGCATTGCGTGACTATTTAGATATATTTTATAAAAATGTACACAACTACTCCAATTTTACCAAAAATACATATCGTGAGTACATAGCATAATTTCATATAGGCTATAGAGTTTATTAATGTTCATACCAGCTCTTCCATCAAAATCATGACCCGTCATGCTAAATGTCACTCCATATTCAACCAGCACGTTTGGTGGAATCCATGTCCCATAGGAGCCGATGTCATTATCCATCCGCCACTTACATGACTGCATGGAATAATTAATCATTCTATGAATACGCATCGTTATTGTATGTAGCTTACGCAATTATTTATCCATTATGAAATGAAGTCAACAAAATTCTTGCATTTTATCTTTATGAATGTGCACAGGTTATCTCACCTTTCGAAGCATTTCCTCAGCTTTTGGAAGGTCGTGATCTCTAGCTGAAAAATTAAGTATATACCAGATATACAATACCAGTACATACAGAGTGATATAATTCTAGCAAGGATAAAAAGAATTGATTTTATGGTAGATGATCCTTAAATATCAGAACCTATTACAGATATAAGCTTGCTGAGTACAAATACTCCTTTATTTTTAGTAGTACTAGTACCTTAAAGTACATCTTAATTATTATTTATAATGTAGATTAGATATTATGGGTTGTTACACATACCACGAAGAAATCGAAGACAGACAATCTCGTCCGGGGCAATGTCTTCCGTTCTAGTTTTAAACTGAAATTCATGTATAGGTACAGTCAAATTAAATAATATCTTATATTTATTTATCCTCGTTAGTAGACCATAAACATGAAGCTTATAATTGTATTGGTACCTGTTCTAAAATAGCTTTTTCCCTTTCATCTTCCACACGGATCATATTGTAGTATCATGTGTCCTAATGTAGGTGCGATTTAAAGGAACAAATAATATAATCAATATATCTAAAATATATCTAATCTTAATAATATATAAAATCACACTCATTTGTCCAAGAGCATACCCACTAAAGGAATTTACGACTTTATCTGCCCAAGATTTACAAGGTATAAAATATTATGTACATATAGGTACTTGTAGGTAGGTAGTAGGTACCTACGCAAACGCTTGTAAGGAAAATTCTACAAAGTCTGTGTTTATATAAACTTCTTAAGAAGATTTATTGTGTACATATAACCAGAACTGATCTACTTATTTTGTCCCGCGACTGCGGGGATTCGGTGTTAAAAATAGCAAGGATCAGTTCAGTATTAAGATTACCTAACTAATCGGGAAAGATATTCATTTTCTAAACCGAATCTGCATCTTAGGCTGACTTTGTCGAACAATAATGTGAAGGATGCTTGCTTAACAGACATACTTTGACAAATCGACATAATAAGCATTAATCGCTACATATAGCTAAATATTATTATTATATCGTCTATGATAATACAGATAGTAAATAGCTGCCTTAAATAATTATGCACAATAAAATTATTCTTTATACAAACAGGAAAAGCTCATCAAAATACAATTTATTGACATGACAAGATTCTGTTACACACTAATACTTGTAGGATTTTATCATTATACCCACATGTGCATACATGTATCTGTACTTAATGCATAATGCATATAGAGTTTTAATTTTCCACAATCTATAGGCAAGATGTAAGTGAGAAAGGTAGATTTACAAACACTTCTGTCTAAATATAGAAGGAGTATTAGAAAAAGTAAATATTGAATAATACTACAAATGAGCCACAGGATAAAATGATTACAACTACAAAATATGATTTACTACCAAAATTATTATATAAAGTAAGACAAAGAAACATTCCTAAACACTGTGAGCTTGAAAGAGCTCTCTTCTATCCTTCATCCATGTATAAATGTTTCCTTTTAAACTTGTGCTACTAAAAATGACAATGTACAAAAATTAAATACAAAAATAAAACTTGGGCGAGCCTTTCACGAGTAAACACCCTAATAGAAATATAACATACCTTTACATAGAGATTCTTTTAATAAGGAGTTATATTAATTAGGATATGCTTTAAAAGAATTTTAATTGTGGTTGAATTCTTCTGGAACTTTCAATTATAGTTATTGATGAATATAATCATGTGTATATTCTGCTGGAATAGCCTCGAAGGGCATTTTCTTCAAAAGCAAAGGCATCCATTTAACTTTGTCAGAATTGTAGACCTCAATTTTTGATATTGTGTGAGTCGAAAGAATAGGTTTGACGAAGTTGTAGCCTATTGTGAACATCCAAGGTGCTAAAAAAGTTGGTAAGACCAATTTAGAAACAAAAAGAATTGTATGATGATGTGCTATACATTAATTATTTAATAAAATCGTCTTAAATACACATATTAAGTAGATGTATGCAGTACAATTACCGTTTACTATTATTGCAGATCTTAGAATCTCCGGATAATTTTGTTCAAGGTCTTGGAAAGCTTTGTATAGACACTGCATAGCTGTGTAACGTAAAAATAATTTATTAAAATGTCCTAAGCATTTAAATTTCAGATTAATTTGTTTTCAAATTAAGTTATATTACATTCGACATTCATTAATTGTCTGTAGGTCAAATTTTCAATGCCCAACAATGCAACTGTTTGTCTGTTTTTCGATTCCCTTATGGCGTTCATAACTGTTTCCAGAAGATTGTAACACACTTTGGACAAGTCATCCTTATATCCTTTCTCAATACATTCCTTGCCGAGAAATCCACCTAAAACAGTACATATACAGATTATAACGTGGTGAATTACAATATATTTATTATTCCATATTCCATTCATAAAGCACCTCTTCCTCCAGCCAAAGCTTTTGTTACTTGTTACAATTAACCATATAAATAAATTTGGAATAAATTAACTCATATGAAAGAAATAAGTAATTTGCTTTTCACTTACCTATAGGAATGTATACCACTGAAAAAATTAGAACATATAGATATATTAATAGTTGTAATGTAATGTAATTGGATTTAATGGGCATATGCAGTACAATTGGTAATTGGGCAAACTATAATTGTTATCTAATAATAATATGATTTTAGATTATGTTAATATACCAGGTCTTCCTTCAAAATCATGTCCAGTTAATCTAAATGTAATTTTAAATTCATCCTTCAAAGCTTTCGGGGGTATCCACTTTAAGTAAGATTTTATATTTTTATCTTCTCTCCATTTAACTGACTAAAATTAAAATTAACATAAATAAATAATCATAGATAACAGATATATTTACTAAACATACATGTAATTGAATGACCTAACGTCTATGCGTTGACATCACTTCTATGCCTGTAAACTCACTCTTAGAGTCTGTAAGTAGTTCCAACCTGTCGCACTATACATCTGTATTTACTTATAATGCATAAGTATTTCTATTCCTACTAAAATAGTAAATGACTGTTTCGCAGTAATAATTAATTAATTAATTATCTATTATCTGTCCATTAGAATATACTTACTTGCAGTATTATGTTCTCACACATGTATGTACGCACTTAAGTACTCAGAAAATGTACTTATGTGCATGGTGATGTAGACTGTAGACTAATTAAGCTATCTTGATTCCTGAATCTACACTAAATATTTACATGCACTATATTTAATATCACGTAGTGAATGTTTTCTAATGATGCTTGTAGCTTGTGCATCAATATTTGCATTTTGTATATTTCGTTGGCCGTATTTTACATACGCGCACATATAAATAAGCAAGTGATTTACAAAGATTAATTTTAATATCTAGTGCGTTCACTTCTATTGCTTGTAAGCACAGTAACAAACAAAAACAATTTCCTAATTCACTAGCTGCAGGATCAATATAAAAGAAAACCGGTTAGTTTGTGCAACTGCAATCTGCAACATTATTAGTGGTCAGAACCAGAAGGTGCTATTCTTTGTTGGGCATTGCAGATTGCACATACCAACCAATTTAAAAGGTTGTGATGCAACCCATATCGCAATAAGGTAGGCCAGTAAACAATTCTCCATTACGTTCTGATTCTGACCTGATGTATAAATAAAATCATACGACAAAGACAAGAATTCTTCTCGTTGCATTTTAAATTCCAATTTAAAACCTTTACAACCGTGGGATGGGATCTTTATGACCTACAAGTTATAAATTAGCAGAGTGAAGTTAAACTTGCATAGGCTGTGAAAATATTTATCAGTGTGACTTGTCCTGCTGTGAGATTTGTCTAAAAATAGATAATTAGTCACTAGATGCAATACAAGTGCAGTGAAAACAAAGTAAACGAGAGATTTTTACGTTTACAACGCTATAAAATGTGTATAATGCTAATTACTTCAGAATAGACAATAGAATACTTTCTATATAAATATTTGGTTCTACAATGTTACGTTTGTTATTAGGCGTGTTTAATGAAGTGTAGTACCTGGTCTAAGATACATGATATACTCTACAGTTAATTAAATACGCATACCTAACTACAATAAACCGTGGTAAACGTTGTAAAAGAGGAGCTTGCATATTGTAAAAATTATTGGAATAATCATTGATAATCATTGGGATAAATATTGGTAATCATTGAGATTATCATTGATATTCACTGTGATCATCATTGAT
>JAQFYC010004400.1:0-17318 GCA_034694165.1 Tomocerus mixtus | reverse complement strand
CCGGTTTATTCCTACGGATTTGGCATACCTTATTCACCCGATATCACCCTTAGACCGCTCAGGTGCATATCATCACAATTTCTTTATCCTGAAATACATAAAAAGATTTTATTGCGAAGTAGGTACATTTTTGAATGAGACATAACATTTATTTTGCTCATTCATACTCATGTCACGTCAATAACAAAAAGAAGTGATATACATATCTATATAAGCTATCTACAATAACTAATAAAGTACCTGAGCCTTATTAGTGCCAAATCATTACAAACTAAACGAACATAACGGATGTATATATAATATTAGTATATTCATATTAACAGATCGTATACCTAGACATGCATATTATCTGCAGTACATTTTCAAAGAGTGGAGTGCATTTCGTTTGTGAGTTACGACTTTATAACTGTCTCACTAAGGCATGATAGCTAAATAAATGTAATCTTATTCTAGGTACCTATTTTATCTTTAAGTAACTGCCATAGGCACCAAAACTAAAGCTACAGCGTACATATATAGTAGCACATGCATACTTAGCTATGCAAGAATAAATACTACAGGTAGCTAATAGGTAGTTTCATATTGTCATCATATTATTATAACACGCGTCACATATAAAAATACTTCCAAATGCATATTATGTGGAAAAATAATAATATGAAGTAGTTATGTACATAATATGTAACAAATGACGATTTACATATAACAAAAAAGAGAAGGTCGAAGACTCGATCTGTTTTATGTTCCGGCAGTTCCGGTCACAATATAATAGTAAGGAGTATCAAAAGATTTTTTTCAAATATCTTCTGCTGAACATAATGGAAAATTTTCTATTCTCTGGTTGTTCTAAAACATTCCTGCTTCATTTATATTTGCATTACTTTCCTATTCCATTTACTTTACTGAATAGAATACTACCCACTTAATAGTTTTATAACATCTGCATCACATTCGCTTCCTTTTTTGAATGAGTTTATCATAATGGTGGTGCTAATGTTGATTAAAAGTCGCAAAAGGTAAATAAGAATCACTAACACTAACTACTACATAACTAACTAGTACTAGCCTCTTGTAAATTATATAGCAAACAATATTATAGCCAAACCAGAACCAGAGCGGAGAAGTGACTGTTTATTATAAAATAAATTATACATGCGTAAAAGATCTTGCTTAACTTCTGTCTGTCTGTCTCGATCTTCTGATGAAACAACGAGGCATAACATATTATGATATGATTCATATTATAAAACATTGTTGACATAGTCAGGGTACCTTGATCGTCTACGGATTCATCGATATTATATTATGGGTAGAACGCTAGCTATTATATTTCAAGTTTGTCCGACCCATGCTGTTTTTCAATAATTTCAGATAGGTATTTAGTATTTTCTATTGTGGGTGCAGTGTATGTAGTTGGTTGGTGCTGGCTCCTTTAAACTATCAACTAGAAGAGAAATAACCAGTTAATCCATTTAGCATTTACAATAACATTTTTAACAAAGATATCTTTCATCAGGTACTTACTTACCTTACAGTTAGAGTTACTAATTGCCTATTGTATAAATCCCAAGAGACCCAGCGTAATAGCCATAAAATTTGGTTCCCTGTTGATAGCAAATAGTAAACAGTTACTAGATCATGCATCCACTAATATGCTTGTATGTGCGTATCTGATCTTTGAAGATAAATATTGGATACGTACACTGAATGTAGTGCAAGGATTCTCATTGGATTCATTACAGATTTCTTATTCGTAATCATAATTATAGACCTTGTGAATTGTACACTTCATTAAATACTACCGACAAATAGGCTGTGTTCCCTTTCATCAGTTCTTCCGTCACTATACTACTGTATATTCAGAGTATGTTAATAAACTGTAATATCAGTATAGCGAATCTTTTGATGAATTTGCTGACAGACACTTTGTACGAGGGTATTCCTTAGTTTTTCAATAATGTTTCCATGCAAAATGGAAATGCATGGGTTCTTGACTTTTCCCACCTTGGCGGAATAGGAAAAAAGTGAGCACCAACAATTTAAAAAATAAAAAGATATTAAAAATAAAATAGAAATATTTGTAATAAAAAATTCGCGAATGCAATAAAGTTTAATGAAATACTATGTACTTTTTCATTGCTATTTTTCAGTGAAAAATTTCATCGCTGCAAGTTTTAATTCTATTCACCGATGAGAATTGCACGACGCATCGCTAACACAACACAACACCCATGCAGTTTACATTTACATTACCAGTAGATTTAATATGGCCTTTAAGAAGTCATGTCATAAGTAATAGACACCTAACACCTTATAGCAACGACATACGTGTGTTAAATATGCTTGTACTCCATATCTATTACATTTGCCGTAGTAATTTAACTCGGAATTAAAACTGTCAGCAACAACAATGCAATGTAAGCCAAACTTATGATTTACACTTTCAGATATCCGTTCTCCTGTAGTCTGGTAAGTGTTACCTAATTTGAAATGCTAATGGTAGATTACACATATTGTATGAATCCATTAGTTATATTTCATTTCCTATTATCGTTAATATTTATACTAATACCCTTACTTGCAAACTGAAAGTCAAGTCTCCTTGATAATTTGGTAGCATTAAAGCAGTAATCTGTATTTATATTTCATGCTTCATTTCATCAAAGAGTTTATTATCATTAGATAATATTAGTATTAGCAATCTGTAGTATTAGTTCACACTATAGTAAATAAATAAGGAACAATTAACTCTCCATAATAAGGTGAATGTTATCACAAGGTTTGTCTTTGATAATAATATTATGTAGAAGTATCTAAGGTAATTCTTAATTGGCCCTGATATATGTTGCTGACATTTTATCTTAATAGATTATTTAGGATGTTAATTAAATACTGTATGAATTATATATGTGCAGATATTTAGCAGTCTTAATGCAATCTTATACAAAGATGCAAATATACAACTACAACCCGCATAATAACGTACGAATTTAGACTGAATATAAGTTAATGTAAAGTAAACTTTCTGAGGGTATCTGATGGAATTTTTTGTTGAATTACAACTTGAAATTTTATGTTCTGCGTGTATTCCTTTCTTGCATCTTTTTATTACTGATATAATAAGCAAGAAAATACACAACCAGAATTCTAAAGTTCAAATTCTGATACTTGTATTTGTACAGATTTCTTCTCAGGAGTTGTAAGTTGTTTATATAATTTTTCTAACGAAACACATTTTTTTGCAGATTTGTAAGATATAGATTAAACTGGATTATTGTAAGTACGGTATACCTTCAATCTGTATTATAGACTAACTATACCTACTGTACATACATAATTTATACGTATATTACTAACTGCTAAGTAAGAGTAAGTTATTTAGCTTGTTTGTATGTAATCTATGTATCTGTATCAGGGTTGCATAAACCCCGGTGTTTTTCTAAAACCCACGACCCAGGGTTTTATTAGAAAACCCGTGTTTTATGGTTTTTTTGTGCTTTGGGTTTTTATATCTATATCTGTATACCTATACGATCACTACCTATAAATTACCTTATAGGACTTTTAGTGTACACCTATATATGTATATATTGTGCATCATTATAAAATTGATGTTTTCTTTTAGTATTTTTGTTGTTTTAAAAAATAAATTGGGTTAGAAAATATTTTAGTGCCTTTTTTGTAAGAAATGCAAAAAACTCCAACCCACAGCCCACAACCCACAACCCTGATCTGTATGCAGTTGTGGATATACATAGTTAGTAAAGTTGGGTTTGTATAGTACATTTACATTGTGTTGTCTTGACTTGACTTGACCGATGCGATGTTATCTAAATAGATTTGCAGTGTTGGAAATTACACAGTTGGTTAACTGAACAAGGAGTTGATAGTAATGTATTATGGACAAGCCTACATCTATTGCAAATTGCACACAGGAGTGACAGCTTTAGGATTTTAACTCGCTGTGGTTTGTAGTTGTATAATATTGGAAGTAAGAGGAGATGAGTGGTTTATGAGCAAAGATCAAAATGCATTTGTGTGGAGAAACTAATTAGCTCTGTAAACCTTTGATGGGTTACACACATACATTACCACATTACATATACACAATAGAGTGTAAAGTTAAGTAGGTACTAGGTAAGGTACCTTGCAAGGTGTAAAGGCCGTCGTCTTCGGAAATCGACAAATTCTCATTCTCAATAATAGCTTGGCTTTGGCTCTCTTGTGAATGCAAATGTAGATATCTGTATTCTGTATAGCTATTAGGATAGACATGACATGAGATGCTTTGCCTTGTGTCCAATATATCTGTTTTTAGTATGCAAATTCTAAATGGACAGCTTACTCTATGCCCTCTTGTAGTCTTCCACATAAATCCTTTACATTATGGGTTAATACACTATTCTGTTTTGTAGAGAGGGGATATAAAGAGAGAACTATGATAGGAAGACAACAGATCGGATACTTTATGGTGGATGCAGGTGTGCTGTATTGAAAAGTTGGTAAAGTTAATGCAATGCACTATGTATCAATAACTAACGATAAGTAATTGCTCTAGCACCAAACGAACTGCATGCACATATTATCTCTCCTATCTCCCCATTATACTTTATGGCTCTCAAGCTCCTGTTGTGTTCTATTCTGTTGGTCAATGGTACAGGGTACAGAAAAATACACTCAAACTATAATTATACTAACTAAAGCAATGTGTTAAGCATGGCTACAGCATCTGTTCTCTTATATTGAGTTGCCAGCTAATACATATCAGTACGTTTTTAAACTTATAAGTGTTGCGGGTATCTTAGTTATCCCAGCAATGTGCATATTGTCTAAATAACTTTTGTACAGCAATTATATCCAAATGTATTTAAATAAAATATAAAAATTGTCTAGTCTAAGTCTAACCATGTAAATTATAGTCTGCTGTTTCCGTTGTCTTTGTTTTCATAAACCATTAAGATTTGAATTTTGGACCTGATATTTCTAAGAATTCATCACAAAACTGTAGTAGATATTTTCCAGTTTTTAAGAGCTCGAAACAAATTAAATGTACTTGAAAATGTAGAGTCTCTTAAAACATCCTAGGCAGCATGCCCATTGCCGAGCGGGCAATATCCAGTTTATTACGCAAATGCACAAATCAATAGCTAAATAGATAAAGTATACGTTCTGGTGCACTATCCTTAGTAGCTGTTCGATTGGTATACTATTTTTGTACAATAACACTTTTATTATGTATTGTTATGCATTGGCAGGATCCCCAAATCCCCATTGCATTGCAGTGACTTTGATGGCATGAAATGAAATAGAAGTACAGTGAGAATGAATTGGTCTATACAGATATTAGCGTACGTGTATATAGAACGTTTTTCATTCTGTGAAGATTTCAGTGCAATATATTGGATATGACCAAATCTCTTTTCTGATTTGGATGTGCCGTATTTATGGATGAACTCGTCCAATCTAATTCTAAATGCACCCCTTTGGAAAGTTATGTGTGGGTTTTCAAGAATTATGAACCTATCTCATTTGAGCTGATAACAACAAGGAAGAAATAAGAAGTACCACAAACGCAGCAAGCAATGAAATCGAATGGCATTGTCGATCGTCTCTATATTGTATGAAATGATTGGACTTTTGTGTGTGTTCAGATCAGAAGTCAAGTCGAAAGACACAACTTTTTTTCATTCTCTGCTCTGTCCTACTGTTATGCAGTAAATTAGGGCTACGTTATTTCTATCCGTGTGCTATACATTGTTAAACATATAAGGCACCTACTCTATCTACTCTTACCTTCACATTAAATAGTAGAGTAACAGTTACAGAGTAAGTCCTCTGCATTTTGCTTCCAATAATATTTTTGAGTCTCATTGAAATATAACTATATAGCATTATGGTCATATACTAATGTATCTTATAATGTACATCTTGAGATCGATATGTAAAAAATATCATTATGTACAATCAGTTATTGCACTATTGACTGCCATATCTTTAAAGCGAAATTGGTATTCTACACATACTACTATTACATGTTGTACTATCCCATGTTGTATTATGTATGAGGACTGGACAGTCAAGGAGTTATTGTAGTAATAGTCTTCAAAATCAGAGCCAATTCAGCCAATATATTTCATACATATATGTAAAATGTCTTGTAAGTTCCTATTTCCACATGGTTTCCTTTTACATTTTTTATATTATTATTAGCTCCTGTGGGACGTTGAAATATGCTAGCGCAATTCGCAAAGTGTCATAATGTGAATTGCTACATAAAATATTACATTTCAATTCTAATTCACATGGCAAAGTGGGCAATATTTTCGTCCTAATTCTTCTGGATGACTGTTAATGACTAAAATAATGTAATACTAAGTATTGCTTCTTTTACAGTTGTACTACGTGTAAATGGCTGGTAACTAATTGTTGGTAAATCACATCCGTGTATTTAATTCTAACTTTACCTGCACCATTCAATGATAATATTTTTTGTTGCATGGATGAGATGGACATTTACATAAGAATTTGCAAGTCAACCATTCGGCATCGGCACTCATTGTTTCCTATGTTTAACATGCAGGTATTGATTGTATGGTATTGTGTGTAGATAGATGTTTACAACAAGTGTGCACAGTGTGCAGTAGTTTAGATAGTAAATAGGTACCAAGTACTGGATACGTTGTATGTTTACTATGCAAATGTAAGGAACAATATGAGTGGATTGATTCATTCATGCACTGTTGGTGGCTTGGTTTTCTGATAATTGCAAGGTTGCATCTCTTTCAAGTGGCGAGAGTTCTATTGGATGAAAATCTGGAGTGGTTTATTCATTGGTCATTATGTTTATTATCATAAAGGAAGAATTAGTTGATTGTTAGCCGAAGAAACAGCCCACACGGAATGTTTCGGGTAATGATGAAAGATTTTTATAAAAGGAGCATTGAATGCTCTAGAAATTAGCGTCAAAACAAGTGAATTTATTGTGGTAGGTTTTTGTCTCATTGTATTCGCAGGTCTACCCTTTACCTGCACAATTAATTTAATTCTAATTAAGAAAAACTGATATCGGCAAAGGGTATGCAGTCCCTAGTGTACCAAAACATAGGTATACCTGCATGTATTTATCTATGTGTACTTACATAAATAATACATTGTTTTGTACGCATAGTGTTTCTAAAATTATATAGTTAATTATATATATGTTTTATATAGGTATCTATATAGAGAGCGATAGTTAAATTGAACGTGAACTTGTTGAACTTATATTTAATAATAGTGGTTTGCGTTTGGATAATTTTGTGGAAAGGAAGCTGTATTGGTAAGAAGAAGTGGATTGATTCCCATTAGTGCAGAAATAGAGTAGCAGAATAGCTTACTAATGATTAGATGATGAACCCGAATGCCTTGAACGTTGGAGCAGAACAGTGTCATATATCTATCAAAATCTTGTAGCACGTAGCAATTAGCATCTCTAAATTCATTCCTATCGACAACTTTCCCAATGTAAAAACTAGTTTCGATTAAAGAGTCCCATTAAACCACAGTAATGATTCTTATGGCTATTTTATTTCTGTTACTTTACAATATCCACACATTCAGGGTATTTAAGTATTTATGATCTTGCGTTGTATACCAAACCAATAGAACAACATATTATGTAATTAAACTAAACTAACGATAAGAACGAAGCCAGACCAAGAATTGTAAATCCAACTACTGCACTGGTTTTCCGATGAAAGTAAAATAATAAATAAGTACATGTATACCTACACATAATAAATACATACACCAATTTACCTGTTGCGTATATTCTATTGCTGTAATTTGAAACACCTACTAAAAGAAGAGCCATATATTATAATGTGGAAGAATTACTGCAAGTGTGTTCTCCTGTTCTCTGATGTGACTTCACATTTCAGATTAAAAAAGAAGTTTACCTACGAATATACCTAAGCAAAAGAAAACATTGGATTAGGGATGTGTAGATGTGTTATGTTCCGTACGTACGTGGTGTAGATCCTATTAAAGATTACCAGTATAAATAAGACTAGGTAGTTAGATACATACCCCTCGCAATACATTCATCAATTAAATACTCTGTCTACTTTACCATGAATAAAAATTGTGGAACTGAGTAACAAGTGTATAATTAAATAATTTGCGGAGGACTTAATACTTATAGACGAATAGCTCCCGGTTCCAACATAGGTAGGTACACATTTTACTGTAGATAAACATTAATGTATTTATTGGTAGCATCCATTATAGTTGCAATTATCAAGCCAAACCAGCAAAAATTATATTATTGCCTGCTTTTTTACCCATCTACAGTATGTTCAGTTAACAATAAATACCTACAGTGCAGTGTATTAATAATGTACATAAACTTATTAGAGATGGGAACGAGTACCTATATCAAAAAGCAATTTTTAGCATTCCTCAATTCATTAGCGTTCGTTAAAAGTCCATTTACATGATTAGAATAATCAAATTGTAATGGGAGCAATAAATAACCAATACTTTGACACATTTTTTAATTGACTGCAATTAATCCCTTCGTTCCTCCAATGAGCTTCCATTGACCATTCATATCTAGTTGTTAATATGCAATAGGTACATATATTTAAAAATGTTTAGGCTAGTTAATTACCTGTATTGGAGATCATAACATATTAACTGTGTCTGGCTTGACTAACTACTATAAAATGGGATGGCTTTTAGATTCCTGTTGATAACAACACCTTATTTATAATTGGCTAATCAATATCTGCATAATATGCTATTACATTTTTGGTTGAAAATTGCAATAGCGCTTTCAAAATCCCCATTGGAAAAACTTCGACAAAAGATTTACAGAATAAAAAGTGGAGTATTCCCACAGCAAAGGATTTTTATATCGATTCGTTCCCACCTAAATAAAATAAATGCATGCAACATAATATTGTTCCTGTAATAAAATGTAGACACCTGAGTAATGTAATTAATATCATAATAATATGTATTAAACTACCTGTATTTGTAGTCGTACCTAAGCTGTGTAAATTGATTGGCGTCTTTTTAACAGGAAAGCAAAAATAATTTAAATTAATTGTGTGAGTAGTAATTTTGAATGATATAATAGTTGAATTGAATTAATAAATACGTTCACTGCATTTTATGCTTTATCTTGATGTATAAATATATGAGGGCGAGGATTACTTAGTTAAGTAATTATGCTTTTATTGTTATTACATAACGTGTACCTGATGTGTGTACCTATCATAGACAGATGAAATGATAGATTAACTAAAAGGTGGAAACTCAATTGCAAAAATATGATAAATCTTAGAAGATATTCAAAAATTTCCCACCCCTTCCAGCTTAAGATCAGTGAAGTGAAGTACAGATATACATACATGCATATATTTAATTCTGTTATATCCTTAGATGAATTAACTAAGAAAAAATTTGACGTGAAGTGGACTAGTGGACACCATTGAAGAGTGGAGTGGGTATGTGGGTAACCAACATTTCATGACCTGATACTAGAATAATAATAAGTACAATACGATACGAGTAGCAGAGCAGACGAGACCACGGAGCATATTATGCACAATGCATAACAATAAAAATGAGGATTGCTAAGATATTCTAATGGCAAATACCAAAAAAGAATTATTCATGCTATGGCTAATGCTAATACCTATGTGGGGTCTTTCTTGATAGTTTTTGTGCAGTGCGTGCCTTTATATTTTGTATCTAATAATAATATCATTCGCATTCAATACAACTCTCCATTATATTATCGTGAAGTGTAACAAATAAGGTTTGCCTGTTCTGCCTGCAGAAATTGGAAAAATGGGCAAGTAGAGAAACAAGTAGAAGTTGCTGTAACAAACTGAATTGCAATGATAGTGAAAGGATGTGTGAAGTATAGACAAAAGTAGAAGTTGAGATGCTGAAGCTGAATGCTACTCTAGTTTACACCGTCGTATTTACTTACCTTATTATCATTATCTTGTTTATCAGCAAAAACATAACCTAGTAATTATAATATATCTTCTCTTGACTCTTGACTATTCTTTGATAAGCGTCAGGGAAGGAAAGCTATATTTCATGTTGGAATTATAGAGTATATGCTGTAGCCTCGTAGCGTGGGACGTTTTTAATTCATAGTAATAGTGCAGAAACCTCGCTGCATGATAAATTCAATAAACAAAATCTTTTATGCATTAATAATAACCGTTGTGTTGTTATCTCTGCAATTATTTCAGACTGGTAAATATTATACTGACCGCAACTGCATTGATTATATCGTCGATGATATGGCATTTTAGGAACACGTGAAAAATACATTGGACAGTATAAATAATACTAATAATGCCATACATTTTAAGAACTTTTCTGGAACATATGATCTTCACGAAATATCCCATCTAGGACGATATTATGTTGATTAATGTAATTTCATATCAATGTGACTAGCATATCTAAACTATAATGTTATAGTAGTAATGTTATAAAAGATGTTCATAAGTTTGCAGTTTCCTTCCTACGACATCTACAGCTAGTAGTAGATAAAAAGTGCTTACTGTAATATATTATATATATAATGTAATCTGTAATAAAATCTACACTTGGACATATAAGCTAATAGGCTACCATAACCATAATCTCTCATAATCTCCAAAAATAAAATAATGCACATCAGTTATGACTTTTAGTGGTAATATGCTGTACTTAAATGTGTAATTCTATTGTTAATCTTTCAATGAACCTTAACTTTTACTTTGTAATTAATAATTATAAGTGCCTATAGGCAAGCAATTTATATCTCTTTATAAATGTCTCGGAAGTAATTATCGCGAGAAGCGTAGAAAAGCGGCAGAAAATGCTCCTTTTGTTATTGTGTAAACTATGCCACTTGCATTCACCTGCGTTTCTTTGTCCTTTTAGTAGTGAAAGAACACATTAAAACATTTTACAACTTGCTTATGTAATTAGACTACCTATAGATACGTTACTATATTTGTAAGCAATTTATATAAACAATTTCTAAAAACTATCAAGAATGTAAGACAAACAAATTATACGAATACAAGAGTTACTTGCATGATCGATTATTATAGTACACTGTAGCTTTATTATAATTCCCAATAAGTCCAATGATACAACATACATATCTACATCTACACTTGTATTTAATTACATAAAATAATCGATTATTATTTCAAAAAACTTAGTTAAATTAGCTTACATTGTCTCATTAATGAATAGTAATAGCTCAAGTCTAGTGTGCATTCATAAAGGTAGTAGTACAAATATGTTTGAATAGTTATACTATACTGCACATGCAGATGGTGTAGTAAATAATATTTTTCATATAAACTATCTCTATTTAAGTCAATTATAATTGTTTGTTGGTTTTTGAATTATCTTACAAAAGCTTACAGATAAAATAGTAATTACTGTCAATTAAAACTCCAGTTGACCTTCAAAACATATACAAACCAAGAAATCTTATCTAACCTACAAACAAAAATTATGTCTACTTTTTAATGATTATTAACCAGGAACATAATTGTAACTAATTAGTCATTCCAATCCAAGAACCTGGATATTGAATAAAATTCTTCCTTAGCAAATATTTTGTTACTTACTGTAGCATTCCAGTCACTCGGAATATGTTGAACATATATTAAAAAAAACAATGTAACTTTAACAATAAAACATAAAATATCTACTAATATTTTGTCTACTACAATACGATGTCTGTCAATCAGTTAATACTTATTCGAAATACTAAATATTATATATCTTTAAAGAATATCATCAAAATTTTCAAAATTTTCAAAATTTAACAATAGGTACGTATATGTATAAAGGATTAAACCACTTATTATTAAGACATTTAATATTATGGAAGCAAAGTATATTCTCACAATCATACTGCACTCATACTTGGGCGTAAAACAACATTACTACTAACTAATTTCATTTGTAACTTCCGCACTAATTTCTACTTAACAATTTACTTGGTTCCTATTTCTATTTTATTGGCTACATAACAAACTGTGAAGCATGGATCTCATAAACACCTTGAACAGGGAATAGTATAAGAAGCGAAGTCGGCCCACGCAATAGGTACTCACGTTTTCTTCGCATTCTCAACATCATCATCCTCGTCACATGTGTACTTAACATTATTTCGTATTCGAAGTTGACGATCTCCAGTAGCTAAAGATTGTTCGTCGCAGGCAAATCCCAAGTTGAAGTAGTAATTTTTATCCTTCAGTTTTCTCTGTAAATAAATAATTCTTCTGTATAGTATAATATAGCCTGAAAACATCTGAATCTTTTTTAGAAATGTCAGAATGTCACATTTACATTTGCAAACTCACCCTCTTTGGTTTTGGCTGAGCTGCTGTAGCACGTAATCCGGTAACCTTTTGGACTCTGCGACGCTTTCCGACTGGAACTGTCTTTCTGTCAGCCTTTCGTTTTGTATTGCTATGAGGTAGGACGCTAGGATCTGTAAAGCTCTGGCTGACTTCATCTAACTCCTTTTGAATGGCTTCTAAAGCAGTAGTAGTGGCACGGCCATGTGCAGTCTTTTTCGGCTTGGACTTTTTTAGCGCTTTGGCAATATTGTAATCATCTTCCTCGCCTTCGGAGCTGCCTGTTAAATACTGTTGGTATTTAATATTTTTACCAGCAGTAGCCCGTTTCGGCCTCGCATTTTCAGGAGGAGCGACTTCAACGGAAGGACGGATGGGTTCAGGATCTATGTAGTAAATTCCATCTTGATCTTCCTCGTCGCTTTCATCTTCGGCACTTTCAGATTCATTATCCACTGACTCAACTTCAATTATTTGTTCTCCAGTGCTTGTCAACTGCGTAGCATCCGAGCATCCGAGATTGTCAAGAGCCCCATTCATGTATTCCTCATAGTCAAACTGCAGGATATCACTTTCACCAACAGGCTGCCGTACATATAAAACTTTTGACTCTGGATAAGAATGGATATTTTTGTGTGTTCCAGGTAAAGGTAGAGATTTATTTGTCGCAGATGCCCGCATTGGAGTTTTCGGGAGATGTTGGCTGCTTATATTACCCTTTTTCACAATTCCATTTATTTGAGAATTATTTGTCTGAACCTCCGGTCTCGTCATTGGTACTACAGTCCAATCAGTCTGTAATTGTTTTTTGCCTGCCTTACTGTTTTTAGTACTTCCATTTGTTTTAGGGAGTTCGCTATTTGATTTCTTTATAGTAGTGACCTTTGCTTTATTAGGGACTTCGCTATTTGATTTCTTGATGTTAGTAGCCCCCTTTTCTGGAGAGAGTTCGCTCTTTAATTTCTTGATATTAGTAGCCACCTTTGCTGGAGGGAGTTCGTTATTTGATTTCTTGATGTTAGTAGCCACCTTTGCTGGAGGGAGTTCGTTATTTGATTTCTTGATATTAGTAGCCACTATTGCTGGAGGGAGTGCGCTATTTGATTTCTTGATATTAGTAGCCACTATTGCTGGAGGGAGTGCGCTATTTGATTTCTTGATATTAGTAGCCACCTTTGCTGGAGGGAGTGCGCTATTTGATTTCTTGGTATTAGTAGCCACCTTTGTTGCTTTAGGGACTCCATTTTTCGATTTGTCTATAGTGGCACTGATCTTTGTTTTAGGGGGTCCAATGTCTGTTTCGGTCAAATTAATATTTCCAATTGTTGTTTGGGATCCATTTTCTACTCCGTTGGCATTGCTACTTCCATTATTAACTGCAGTAGGCCCATTGACTTCTAAAATAAACATTACCTATATCATTATAAGTCCCAAATTTACAAGGTGGCAATAATATTAAGCAGGGGCGGAATTTACGGAAAATACATCGGGGGAAGGGGGTTGGAATTTCTATGGGCCTTTTGCTTAAAATGAAAACGTTCAGCAGATGCCTTATAATAATATCACGTATGCGGTTGAGAGCCAAATTTTTCCTCAACAGTCAATACTAATTTGTGTAGGAGAACATCCCATTATTTATAGAGAACGGAAAGTCAACATACTATTGACTATATGGAGATTATGTAATTAAATATTTTGTTTTTGTAGTAACATAAAAATTACCATCTTCCATTTCCAGGTCAACATACTCAATAGGGACGCTGGCGTTGCCAAGATCTTTGGATCCGTTTTGTGTTCGGGCCCCAATGTCATACATCATGGCAACTTGTGAGAATGGATGTACCGAATTTCTAAATTGGCTAAAACTTTTATAAAATCTCAGCAAATTCTGGGCACACTCCATACAAAACTTCAAAGCTAAGACATTATCAATTGGTCCAGGTTCTTCTTCATCCTCTACTCTTTGATAAAACAGTCCATTTAACATTTTATATATAGAGATGTTCTCTCCATAGACGTAGAGTGAAGTGACAGCACCGTCGATAAGTTTGAGTTCTTTATTACAGTGTGCGCAATATTGTGGTACTGCATTCACATCTGAAACAACTGTTTCAGCAGGTTTTGTTCTATTCCGTCTTCCGTTTCCCCTTGAGGGACCAGCAATTGCAATGTCCATTTTTTGAATATTTACCTATTGAAATAACAAAGGTTTTTATTAATTATTGTATAATAAATAAGCACCACGCATTTGCATAGGTTATGTATAACTCAAACTGCCCCGCCCTGTACAGTGATTCGTCGCAGTCGCAGAGGAAGCTATGTCAAACCAAGTATTTCGCATCATATAGCAATATTACATAATGTATTATTAATTTTACATGCAAATCCCGATGACAAAGCTTCATATACGACGCATGTGTATGCCCGTTTAAAACTCATCATTTTTTTTGGCCGTTCAATTGGCCTCTTAGGAGCCACATAGTATATTTGCTTAGTATATCTATAAATATAATACATATATATCTATTAAGCATCCCTAATTAAGCCTTTTTATTAATCATACTACTCCACATAAATTGCTGGATAAACAAAATCAATTGAAGTGACGGTATATAATAGAACACAATATATTTATATTGATAAATATATTTTCATATAAAGAATTCCATTGCCCCGCTCAACAAGATAACTAAATAACAATAACAATAGAGCTAGCAGTTTTAACCGGAGCGACAAACACAACGGCATCTGGCTATGTAATTACGGCGTCTTATCATCATTTACATATTTCATTGTAATTCACTGCATTTGCCTTGTAATATTATTGATGGGTGTTTGCAAAGCAATAAAATGCAAACGGCCCAAGCCAATTCACCAAAAGCTATCAATGATGTTGTTACACTTAAGATGTGGTATGAATAATGGCTTTCATAGCATTTTACTATTTGCTATGGTTTAATAGAGTAAGAGCATGAGCAGCAATGTGTAGTGCAAAATGTTGTTCAAGAAATTCCTTCTCGTTTCTTCTTCATCGTACAGCAATAAAAGATACACGTCTATATAGTTATGCATAGTTCATACTTCTGCAAATATTATGTGTGTCTGTTACACAGGTATAAATATTTGCCATGTACCTATAGTAAGTAGTATACGCATAAAATAAAAGTACTAAGGGAATACGCTGGTATAAGTATATTATTGCTTTGTAGTACTTCAAGATATAGCAGATGCTGTACACATGAAAAAGTAAATGATAGGGAGCATTTCTTGAATATATTTTAGAGTTTAATGAATTGAACAGGGATCTAAAATGTAATGGTAGTATATTATTATAAAAAATAGCCACTAGATATGTAAACATCGAGAGATGCCGTTTAACTCAATTGAAGGCTCTCCAGTTCTAAATTACATGATTTGTCCAGCTGTATGCAATTAAATATATAAATGAGATCACAGTGTGCAAATCTATGCTTTTATTCTTGTGCACTAATTGCCTATGAGAGTTTTCTTAAATAATTTTATGGTGTTTTTGGTAATTGAGACAGGTGGACCTCTTTCATGTTTCAAGCGCTGATGTGCTATACATACATTATTACTATTCATCTGTAAACATTATCATTAATGAAATAAGGTGTATCACTATCTAATGGTCAAGGAGCATGGTATCCCTATAGGATATTCCTAAAGGCAAGTACTTATACTTCTGCATTCGGCGATCTCTTTGAATTCTTTCTACACCTATATAACAATGGATTTTGTTCGCAATGAACAAGCTGAATTTTCTAATGGGGCACATAGGTGAGAAAGATTGAAGATTATTCTATCTGATAAACCTACAGTATCATCTGATTTGAATACAAAGAGCTGATAATAAATAGGTTGCGTTTCGTTCTCCTATTACCAAGAATTACGAATGTTAGCATAATTTCTGAGATATGGAAGCTCAATTAGATGTTACAAATTTCATAAGCAAAGGATATTGTATTACCTAAGGTGTACTGATTTATTTTGCCAACCCCGTGTGACGTCAATTTCCACTTTATATACAACTCTGGCCTAACATACATACTAAAATAAAGAACACAGTATCTGTAATACATGCTATCTCTATGCATAAGCTCATTTATTATTTTTACTACCACTTCAACTTCCACATAACGCTATGCATAAATTTGGCTTCATTTCAAAGGGGAAAAGTTCATTAGTAATTTGCTGATTAGTAGTTTAGCATCTAACGGTCTAGAATTTTGCCCAGTGCATTAATATCAAGCGCAGTCTCCATTGTTTACTAAATATGTGCTTGTATAGTTGTCGTTGTAACCATTCATTGCTCCTAACTATCTCAACAATCCTTCAATTGCAAAAGTAGTACTCATAAATATACCACACAAATATTTGCAAAGTGCAAGTGATTATTTTAGAAACGGGGCATATATTTATGTAAATTCATTAATCCTATTCCTGTTTTCGTCACTCCATATTTTGATTGCAATTTTTAGACAATTTACTTTTTCCATAATCAGTTTATTTCATGCTAATTTTTTAGCTAAATATGGGTATAGATGTGCTAATTATAGTTTCTGCCATCAATATGCAGTTCGTTTGCAAGTTTGAAAAAATTGCAGTACATGTTTCCAATTACTTATGTAATTACAAATAAAATTGTAAAAAATAGTAAACAGTCTGCCTATTTTGAGATACATATAGCTAAGTTTTCTATGAATGGGCCACGAGGCTTCCCATTCGCCCATGTAAATATTACGATATGTATTTGTATTATTTATTACTCTAGAGACATATAATATATTGGTAATTTATGACATAGTATACTGCAATTGCAATAGCAATCTGTTAGTAGATACTGCTTTAGTTAACTACGGAATTCCCATCCCCCCTTTCCTATAACGATAGCCTAATCCCCTTCCGAGGTAACTATCCTTA
>JAQFYC010004399.1:0-17318 GCA_034694165.1 Tomocerus mixtus | reverse complement strand
AGTAGCTTAAAGACTTAGCTTAAACACAATAACCTAACTTAGTTTAACCTAACCTAGTTTAACCTAACCTAGCCTGCTGTAACTCTCAGACAGGGGCAGCTAGAACTAATAAGACTAATAAAAGGATAAGCTTTAAGCAGTAGCTTAAAGACTTAGCTTAAACACAAATAACTTAACCTACACCTTACAATAAAACTTGCTTGCCCTTCGGGCGGCAACACTATACCTACATGAAATATACTGCGGTGCATCCAGTATAATATTTGTTATATTTGACGAGATGTCGAAAACTGCTTTCAATGTATTTGGTCAAGTATTGTGCTATAGTATACGAAAGTCTTTGGTCTAGACTAACCCCATTTACGTATGTGCATGACATTATATAAACTATTGTCTACACTGCAATGTCATGGTTATTTCTCGCATCTGTGCCATTCTAGACGTCCCTTTAGTGCAGCAGACAGGCAGACAGACTTCACTCACGCCATGCCATGATAGTTGTAGAATTAATGTAGATATTATGGTTATATCTATACATATTTATGTTCACCTGCACTACAAACTATGACAGTAACTTTTACTTTATGAAATTGTACAAGGGTTTTGATTGTACTTATGTACAGAAATATTGGAAGGAATGTTATTCAATTAAGAACCAAAGTTAAATAGGGAATTATAATATAGGTATGCGTAACACTAGGCAAGTCAAGTGTATAAGCTACTTATCCATAATCCATATCAAACGCAGAATTAGGAAACTTGCTGCTCAGATCAGATTTGTAATTAATACTTAATACCTATACAGAAATATTTAGCTTATAAGTATGTCTTCTTGAGATCTGTTATTCCCAGTTATTTCAAACTTATGTATATCTGTAAAAAGGATATACACAAAGTTTCATATGTTTGCAAACACAGGGAAAACAATGCAAAGGCTTTCTCCTACTTTCTCCATTCAAATTATTTTTTAGATTCAATGACCGAAATATTTTCTCTGATTAAATGCTCGATATGGCCACCATATCGAAGAGCAGGCAAATAGGTATAATCTGATTAAAACTCAAGAATCTCAGGTAAAGAAACAATATTTTTTGTAATTTCTTGTAAATATCGGACTTTTAATGATGAAATCCTCTTTCCTAAAAAAGAAAACGTTAATAAGATAATTTTTGTATGTAGTAAAGGCAAGTGAAAGCCACCGAAAAGCAAAGAATTTCCTACGCTTTCAGACGTGTTAAACACAGTGTAAATAGTGTGTATATAGACGTTAATGTAATATAGTTATTAAAAGGGTATCTATGTAGGTAGTTAAGCTTTATGGAATTTCCCAATAATACTTTTGGTAGCGTGATAGAAGATCCACTCAGGTAAATTACTATTAGTATTAGACGAAAATAGTAGTAGGCTTCCCTGCAGTAGTGTTTATATGTGGGATTGTTAGGATTAGAGATTTTAAATCTGCCGTGCTCGAGTGAACGGATGATGAAGCTAAAGTTAAAGCTGGAGCGGTGTAACAAGCATTAGATTATAGACTTGTATGTACTATGATAATGTGATAGCAAAGGTGTACTGTACAGTACTACTATTAAGAACTGTGCAGAAAATAATCTAGAGCAGTCCAGTGACTAGTGACTGAGCACAGGTAGCTTCTTGAGCTCGAGAGATACTTGAGTAAGACATAGAAACTAGGAACAATCCCAAGTAAGAACAGCAGTGCAGAAGAACGAGGACTTAATGTCTTAGCAGTAGTTACCAAACTATCCAGCTGAGTTTACTACTTTCTCCAAATATCCTTCCTTGCCTTGCTTTCTATCCAGTAACTACTATTATAACACTACACTACAGCTACAGACACACCATCTGCAGCTCTACTGCTTATACCTAACTAAACTATATACAGTAAAGCATGGTTAGATTCCGATTCTACCTACGGTACAGGATGTGCAATTATTATGGGCCACAAATTTGCAAGACCCTTGTACACCAACCTTGTAAACAATTTCTCGAATATTTACGTGGTTTTTAGCTTTAGAATTTCAATTATACATAATATTTCGAATTCAATCTAATCGAAATGGTAATTAAAAGATAAATTATTTTTTTTTGTGCTTTGGGCACCTATTACAATTAAATTGCAAAATGTTTTGCTTCATTTTTAGTTGCATTGGGCGTTTTGCAGAGGAATCTCGAAAATCGCTGTGAGCAGCTAACTAACAAACGCAAGTAAGGTAAAGGACATTCTTCACTCGACTGAGATAATTGCATTGTTCTGTTCAGCGTTATAGGAAACGGAGTGGAGGAAACCAAACCACGGCTTGGCATCAGGCATGCTGTGCGGAAAAGTGAAAAAAAGAGATGAAATGCTGATAACAGAAAATAATTCAATTCTGATGTTAGTAACTGATAGCCAGCATAGATTCTCTCTTCTTCCAATTGCAATGCAATGTAATCCTCTATATTCTTATAACTATCGCTTTTAGTGAGAGCTAAGCAGTGGAGTGAGGTGATGCAATGTGATAGTATGGTTCTTATCAGGGCAACGGGCAATGTACCATAATACCTCCCAATACCTTAGGAAAAAATTATTCTCTATGTATTATTAACAGAATGGGATTGTACCGTGTGCCTTTATTTGGCAATGCATTGCTAGTATTTTGCCAATAAATCAAAATGTTCATTGGCGAGTATGTATACATGAGACATGCAGTATCACAAAATATATGGACCCTTTTGTGAAGAATGGCTAAATCAATTTATGTTTTTTTAAAGAAAATCTTAAAAGTAGGATACAATTTGGAAGTACAGAGAATTTTTTTCAATTTTTTTGATTAATTATGTGTGCTATGACTTTATCTACGAAAAAAGACCCCGGTGTGATTTTTCAATACTTCAACAAATTGAAGGATGTTTTTTATCTTTTGTGTACCAACGCATATGCTATAATATCTTACCTTGATTGCTTTTTAGACAAAGTAACGAAAATGTTAAACTGTCGGTGCTTACATACTATTTGACTAACTATGTACGTTATATACGTGTATGTCTGTCTGTCTGTGTAGTTAAAGTAAGTATGTGTATGCACATCGTGCAAAATTAAGTAATGTTGCTAAGTAAGTAACAGAGTGTGCAAAATAGTTGTGTGTGTGTGAATGTGTGTGTCTATGTACTACGTATGTAGAGATATTAGGTGAAAGCATTCTTTGCGGAAAATAGAGGTTCTGGTTGTGTGGGATGTGATCTAGTAAGTACATGCTTGCTCTGTGCTTTCATTCTCTCACTTCTTGAATTCTGTGTGTGTGTCTGGATTTACTTTCCAGTTCCACTCTTATGTGCTATATGTCTATGTGTAATGTGTAGTGTATGTAACTCTTTCTCCTGCATGCTGGCAGGCAAGGCAGGCGGACCGGTTTGGCTTGGGTCGATAATGTCATGCTCAAACGGATTCAAACCGCTCATTTCATTTCTGAAGTGGGACTTGATGCATTCATGGGATCGGAAGCAGAGTTAACTGGAGACCAGAACAAGAGCATAGTAGGTACATAACGCAGTAGAGGAGAGGAAAGCAAACCAAACGAAGAAAAAGGAGAAAGTCAGAACCAAAACCAAAACCAGACGAACAGAAGGAGGCAGCCGAAGCAGTTCGTATAAAAGTTCTCTTCAGTTTGGATTGTTAAAAGGGATAGGAGAATCTCTGTGTGTTTCGTATGTAAAAGAAGACAAACACAAGCAGCTAAACTTAAGCTGTCTTTGTCTTCTCTTGTGTTTCAGTCGAGTTAGAGTGTCTGTTGGAAACCAGAACAGAGTCCAGTTCCAGTTGAAAAACATTTCTCCAGTCGAAAGTCGAATCCAAGTCCAGTCCAGGTCCAGCAGGTCATTTATAGACAAAAACAAAATCAAATAAACCAAGAATAGCGTACCAGAGCAAACCACATCTGTCTGTGTTATACCAGTTTAATATAGCAGACAGTTACCACTGCTAGTACCACTTCATAGAGAAAATCAACACAAATTAACTCAACCGTTTAGCATTACACTTATTTATAGCCCTTAAAATCTCGTCTCCCTGCATACCACTACTGTATAAAGATATATTTGTAGAAACGTACATTACCTGACTATATTGTCATTTTATTGGTTACGTTACATTTTATTATTTACTTAGGCACATTGCTTTCCCGTTTCGATTTTCACTCGACAAAGACTTTTGGAGGTAGTTCCTCTTCTCACTTCCACTGCGACGAAAGGAATTTAGTGAGAGTGACTCAAAGTCAAAGTCAAGCAGACAGCAGATGCGACGGGATCGTTGTATCTCAGATTGAATCTAAAGAACACAACTTTACGCAACTATTATTTATTTGTGTCTCCAGACTTTGTTGAAAGCTACTACTACTAGTGGTGGGGCTGGCTCTTGGATTGTGAAATTATTTAAGGTTTGTCTTACCTTTAGTATTCTTAGCTAAGTATTTGTCTATGTTGTCGTACAATAAGTTACTATTATAGGTATGTATACAAAGTACTAATATCTTTCTATGAAAACGTAAGCATAGAAAACTAAATAAAGCGTAGCAGGAAAATGTGGATTTAATAGGAAAGCATTTGTGAAAGTTTTTCGTATCTATGTAAAAAGAGAAAGCAACTTTCTCAACATTTATTTGACACAATTATAATCCCATAACTTTACATACGTACACAATCATATCTAGTAAACGAACTAAGTTCAAATATTAAATTGGGATATGAAATATTTGATTTTGACTCTTGTCATCTAAATAGTGTACAGTAGTTATTTTGTAGATTATATTATAAGTGTAGATACATATCTATTGTGTTGCATCCTTTTTTAATAATCATTATTAAGTAATTATGCTTTTTTATGAAAGAAATTCTCAGGAAAATATCCTGACTTATTTCTACAGTATACAATACATACAATTTGTATACACTGACATCATTCACTTGCCTATTGTAATGACAATGAGTTCCCTCCACTTTGTTAAATGTAAGATATTGAAATATATTTTTCACTATCAATTATTCTTGTCAACTCACATGTGCCTGTGAGTGAACTGTTCACACACAGTTATATATTTTCTACAGAATCCCTAATAATATTCCCAAAGCTTGACTGTATGTATAGAACGCATAATATACAGTACACCTTACGCATAGTAATACTAGCGATATATGCAGAGTGAGACATTAAAGGAAATTGTATTAAAGAAGCTACAGGAGAGAGCTCAGCTAAAGGCATCATAATCATTCCGCCTGGTATTAGTCCTCGTCTGACTTCCCCATTTCAGTACTTTCACTCACAGACACATCACAGTAGTCTGTATAGGTAAATCTGCTTGTAAACTCGCTTAGAACTAGGAAAGTAGCTAACAGTAAGTCTTTCTCTTATAATTTGTAGATTTTAGGTTGGTTGTCCTATGGCTCTGGTCATTAATATCGAATCATGGAATGTAATCATATCATATCACGTCATCGCTTGAATTAATCGCAGTAACTCCTTTTACACTACATGCTTTCAGAGTTCTCTTCTTTCTGAACGAAGTTACAAGGCATTTCACAAGTATGCTAGCATACCAATACAAATCGTTGCATAAGCTTTCCCCCAAAACTTCTGCGATTCGGAAACACAAATATTTATATGTAGGTGCCTATAACTTTAAATATTTTAAAGTAGCAATGAAGGCTTTATTGGAAAACAATGTGGTCAGAAACTGAGATGTATTTTTTGAATTTGTAAGTGGTAAATGCTTTGATTCACATTTTTGGTGAAAGCGTTAAAAATTTAAGAAAATTATGCTTTCTAAACAAATTTTAACAAAATTCAAAAATTATTATATTGGAAAGTATGTAGCTTATTGTGCATTTGGTTTATCTACGTTTCCTTCATTTTGAAATACAGTGTATACTACAGAGTATCGTATTTATGTATAGCATAAGTGTGCTTTGACTGGATATCCTATTGGAATATAAATAGTACTTGAGTTGAATTTGAGTTTGAGTTGAGAGCTGAGCTCGTCACTTGAGTTGAGGACGTCCGTCTCATTCTCATCTGAACGTGAACGTGAATTCAGTTGAATTGAGCTGAAGTTTAACTTACATTACATCATAGCACTACATATTACATGATTTAACTACTACATTGATACTCACAGTAACACCATTTCATACTACATCAATTTCCATCCAGTTATTATACAGCTCTCAGCTGAATAGCCAAGCTAAGCCCATTTTGAGTTGTCGAGTGAGTGAGAGTGAGTCAAGTGAGTTAGATTCGCTAAGCAGTCTCTCTAATCTCATTATTTCCTTCTGCTTCATAGCACTAATTAATCTTTTGGCAGAATATATAGCACTTTAAATATTTAAAGAAGATGCTCCTCAAATCTATTTAACTACTTTTACGTGCACAAACTCTATAATTCTAATGCGCAATGAAAATTAAATCCATTTTATTACAGTTATGAGAATTAGAATTACACACCTAATTGCCTTTCACCAAGTGTGGCTGGAAATGTTGGAGAGTTAGAAAAACATGCTTCCTTGAATTATTGCGCCCCATAATAATTTAATATAACAATGATTGTTTCAGTGTAATGTATGTACGTTAACCCAATTGTAAGTAAGCAACGAGATTTATTTTATTATTTATCGATTAGTTAACGTAAATGTAATAGCTCGAGTTTGGAATTGGCGATTTTCGTAACTACAGTGTGTTAGAGAAATGTTATCATATGGTTTCATTTTTTCGTCGTAGTGGTAAACAACTAAAATCTTTCATTTTGAGAATAACCATTATTGACTGTACATTTATTGGACACACAGTTTACTACATGACATAATGTTGGTGACTGCACGTACTTAAATTGAATATCTTTATATGTCAAACTTTTAGTTGTATACAAGTTCATAGTAAGCTTAAACAATGATAAAATATGAAAATATGCAGTTGCCTATTGGAAAAGTGTAACTTGTGGATGAATTAACCAAGTGGGAAAGATTGTCTGCCAATTTTGGAAATATATTTTGATGTGTACTACTTAAATATATGTAACATAACGTATAGAATTTCATTGAAGAATTGATAGCTAACTTTGCAAGCTATTTCAGATTAAGAGTATTATTTACCATCTCGTACGTATGTAGGTGCGATTGAGATTGTATCACTGTATGTATTGTATTTATATTAAAGGTATCTGTACTTACATGAACATGAAGAAAGTATTTCGGTGTAACAATCTATGTGCATACGTAAAGATTGTATAGTGTGTCGTAAGTAAATAAGGCGGAGTAAGCTCTGCACCTTAAAAACGAGAAAGTTCAATCAAGGCACAGTGGTATTTACCTTTCCGCCGGTTGTTCTCTTCAATTTCATTCTAACGGAAAACTTTCTTTTGGGTGAAAGCACATTGAGAAAATTCTCAGCTCACGAATTGCAAGTAAAGTAAAAGCAAGGTGAGTTCTGTGTGACTAGTCATTCTATGTAACGATCAGCCGTCCTGCCAACGTATTTAAGTAGAACTACGAGCAAAGTGAAGCTAAACGAGAAAGACTAAAGGTTTTCCTGTAGCGTGGGATGAATGGGAATGGAAAGAGAACCAAATTCCACACTGCTATGGGCCAATAGTCAATAATGGTTTCAACTGCCTTTAGTTGTTCCTTTTCCTGCAGTCATTTCGCTGTTGTCACTAACACACGAGGGCAAAACTCGTCGTCGCATCGTGGAACGTGTGTAGTGTATTTTAATGCACTTTCGCTAGAAATGTAGGTATATAAATAGACGTGGCTACTTACATACTTACATTAGCAACGAATGTAAAGTCAAGTCTATTACATTGAAGTGACTATAAGAGTCAGTGAATGATTGGGAAAATGAGAATTAAATTCATGTCCTCATTCATGTTTTCTTCTTCTCTGGTAGTACCTGCCGACAAAATAGTAGTGCTGCATTACTTTTATTCAATTATATGTTACACTACCTAGCTTTACAGTAACTTTGCACAGAAGAACCGAAACAGGGTTAATATAAATAATTTCACAATTTCTTTTCGATTCACTTAAAACAAAAGTTTTTATGACAAATCACACAATGTACTACCCTAGACAAACGTAACCTACACATTTTAAACTTACTAATATATATACTGTATCAGTAAAATTAAGAAATCAACTTAATAGTATGTATGTATATATTTAGCTGAGTTTGAGTTCGTTAATCCTTAGTTATGTCATCACATTATTATAGATATATAATCTACCCTTTAGTGCCTTTACCGAAGATACACATGTATCGGTAATAATGCCACTTTTACTGCCCATATAGATTCTCACTAAACTAATCATGAAGTATTGAATATGACTGCCTATACTATACAGATAGTACATTATGGTATATTATGTAGCGTATACTTTTTTGTTGTATTAGAGGAAGAAAGCTAATAAAATGAAATAACCTTTTCCTTTCATGTTTAATATGCAAATGGGAACGTGGATGAAATTATGCACACAAGAGAGGATACGAGAGTTAGTATGTATTTGATCATGTCGTGTATGAAATGCCATATCAAATAAATAGGTATTTTATGTAGAGCGAAGACGGAAGGGGACAGAGTTTATTTGGCTTTGACTTGGATTGAATTGGGTATTGTATATATGTATGACATTTTAAGATTCTTTCGGAAATAAGAGCATCTTATGTTAGCATACCTATATACATAGGTACACTACGTAGTACCTAGAGATTGCCTTTGGCACAATATAAAAGAAAATAATCATTTCAAAAATGATAAAATGAGCTCACTGATCCACAGCGACATTTTGAATTGGAAATGCCAATTCAACTTGGATTTTACGTGCAAGTCCCGTGATAAAAGGAATCATTATTGGAAAGAGAAAGAGAGCGAGAGGGAATCAGACTTACTATTAGTACAGTAGATAGATACTATAAAAGTATTATCTATACTCTAGTCTAGTTATGTTAAAAGAGAAAGTTAGAGCAAGGCAAGCGAGTGAGTGTGGATGAGTATTTGTAGGAGGAGAGGAAAGCAGAGCAGAATTTAGTAGTGGTAAAATGATACTCTCGCTTGGTTGATATTTGGTATGTTACCGTATTTGTCGAAATAGTTCACGCGGGGAAAACAATTATAACATTTATTTTGTTGATAGTAATTTACGCTTACGGTGAAACTATTGCCGCAATTTCCCTGTTGTAGGACTTGAATTATTTCCCAGTATACTAGAATTTCACTAGAAAAATCGTTGAAATATTTGCTAGTGTAAAAATTCCTAAAAAACGGTTCCTTTCTAGGAAATTATTGCATCAGTTTTCATTTAAAAATTCTCAAAAATTCAATTTCCCAAAATTATTATTATTATTTCAATATTTTTCAATAATTATTATAACTTTAGAACAGCCTAAAGGAAAATATTTGCGATATTAGCCTCTGAAATACAGACAGCCTAAACCCAACTTCCCCTGAGGCAATCTTTGTAATATTTTAATTGAAAATAAATGCCTACAAATTCAAATAGGTACATATTCTGAAATAATTATTTTGAAAATACGGTATGTAGGTAGTATGTAACTGTAGACGTAACGGAGTACTAGTGCTAGAAACTAAACTGATATTGATACTTGCTCACTTCCCATTCACATTCCAAATGCAATCAGCAACGCTCTATAGAATACGGATACGATGATATCTGTACTCTGTACTCTTCTTCTGTAGTGATAGGAATATCGTGTAGTGTCTGGTGTGCTGTAGCTCAGCTCAGCAGACTTCAACTCAAACTCAAGACACCTACTTACCAAAGTGAGTATTATTATGTAGGTAGTCTGCCAGAAAAGTGCTATTAAATAAAGCTGTGCTAGTGAGATAGTAGATAGCAAGTTTTTGTAGCTGGAAATAAGGGAATTCCTCTAAACAGGCACTTTATGTAGCTATAGTTCTTCATAGAAACATTACTGACATTAGATACCAATGCAATGTCAGTACAAATTGTTGAAATGTCTGATATGAAATTATATAAAGTGAGGATGGAATGGGAATGGGATAGCTCAGTTCTCTTTGAATGTTGGATATCTATGATTGCACCATTGAGTCAAGTCATACTTATTGTTAGTACGGCAGATTAGAGATACCCGACCCGACACCACGCCAAACTACTAAACAGAACACAACGCAATGTAAGAAATATCTTTAATATAGCAAATGCTTACTTTTTTGCTTTCTCTTTTACGGAACTATTAATCTATATGTCAGCGGCCAACATTGACATATATCAATTTGTACTTTCTACGTACCTAGTATGGGGATTGTCATTACTGTTACCGTTTTTACTAAAACAGAAAACTGATTACAATAAGTAGCATTGCAAAATTTAGACAGATTTGGTTTTCATAATGTTTTCTAAAAACTATTGTTTAAAAAATTAAAAATTCTACAAAAAATCAATTATTCACCTACGCGGGGCAAGGTATTATCAAAATGCTTTACTATAAATACAGTGACAAGAAGTGAAAAAATTAGTGAAACAATTTTAATTGGTTTTATTAAAAGTTTTCGTTTAAGAAGGATAAATAATAATCCGTAGGCTTTATGTGAGGAACAACTTGCCTGATGGTATTGTGTGCCCCTGACATTTATATGCCCCACACAATACTATACCATTTATTGTCGTATAAACGGTGATTTTATATTTCTTCATATTAAATACATATATATATATATATAGCATGTGGTGGTACGTGAATCATTTGGGATTTATGAATTTTTTTATGTGAGAAAAAGGTGAAAACGTTCTTCACACCTCGCTTTACTGTTTAGAACCTAATAGTTGCCTGTATATCTGTATATAGTCATTTGAGTGTATAATTCCTTTCCCTTTTGGAGATTTAAAGTAAAGAGCTGCTAAAACCTTTGAAAGTGAAAAATAATTCAGACAAATGAAAAAATTGATCTAAAATATCATTGAGAATATTTCAGTGGGATTTTGCACAAGAATCCCAATCTCATGCGACACAATTTAATTTCACATTTTGTTAACTTTATTAGTAAGGTACTCAATTCTTCATGGTCTGCATAATTTCGTCCTCCCTTATTTTATGCTTTGCAACACAAACATTAGTTAGGTTCTACGGTTATACTTTGGGCCAGGCCAAGTTTTCCCGGATCTGCAGTTCACCGTAAAATATATATGAATGAAATGTTTGTTTGGTGAGAGTAGGTAGTAGGTGCCTACAGATAGATGCGCCTTTCTGCAGAATCGAAAACCTGTCGGCGTTTCATATAAGCTTATCTTTCATTCGTCCTTGCTCTGTTTGCATTCAGCTGCCTTTTGTTTTATCGTTGTTGAATGAAAGTTGGAATTCGAATGCACACAAATAGTATATTTGTATGGCTAAAGAATATTTTGCTAGAATACATATTATTTTGTACATAAACCACTACCAGTAAACTAAACTTATTATCTACAGTGCACATTAAGTGTAGGTTGAAGCTTTCTCGTTATTTCTCCTTCCACATAACATTATTATAATTTCCGAACTTATTAGGAATCTGGTTTCTTTCAAAATATTCTGAGTATACTTGAAGCTTTGATACCTTCACCTACGACACTGTAGTAAATAAATGTATGCACAGAAACTTTTCGCAAGCTTTTGGCACAACCATATACTTGATTGAAGGCCGCTGTATATAAACTTGTACAATTTTTATACGGGGAAAGTTGGTTGCAAATTGTTTTTATTGTGTCTTCCAACTCAGCAAGCACATTGTATCGTACAAAAGTATTAGTTTTATCAGTTTTGTAGTAAAAGGTGTAATTCAGGCGAATGGTGAATGAAATGATTTTTAATTTCTTTGTTATCAGACCTTATAGCTTAGTTCACGAACTGGAGAAAACTGAATGCACTCAACGCACTAATTTAAATTGTTTTCTTTACCATACTTAAATTATTATGCTGAAAATACGTACATTTAATACTAAGTCCTGGATACACTATAGCAGAGGAATTTCTCCAGCAATTGATAAAGATTTTAATGAAATAATTAAAACACTATCTTTGTGAATCTACTATAATTACACACCTCAATATTTTCCAGTAACAGTATACTAGTATGTATAATATTTATTAGCTACATAATGGCTTATTTATTTATTTATTTATTCTATAATGTAACAAGTAAAGAGTACTAGAAAGAACAAAAAAAAGTACATTTAAAATACAATTTCTGTAACAGTATTTATTTCCTATATTAGCTTGTATGTATTCTTCTATCAGTACATTACGCCTACGTAGACACAACGCTAAAGATTATTTTTAGATAGCTGAGGGAAATTCAACATCCAATACTTGACCTTTGAACTGCACAAGTATTTGTGGTTTACCTTGGGCAGTTCGCAAATTAATAATTCAGTGTGCAATGCAACAACAGTATAATACATACAACTTTACTCAATACTCCCGCACCTTAACGTAGTAACTTACAGAGTCATGTTCCTATTCAACATTTATGTTTGCGTGTACTATCCCTCTTGTCGTGTCATGTTTAGTAGCTTAGTTAGGTAGGAAGTTTTCGATGTACTACCACGTACGATTTTTTTTCAATTGAATTGAACTCTTGGGTAAGGGTGGCTGTAAGTAATATTAAAGTACTAAAGGTAAGTCCAGGAACATCAATACTTGGTTTCACTTGACTTTACTTGGTAGTTTGCAATGTTCTACTACTTGATTTATCTTCAGTGTTTATTAATGCATGTTCACACCTTTGGGACACACAATATGAGTACTATTAGTGGCGTGGTGCGTTTGGGATTTTATCCTTAAGAAAAAGGGTTGTGAATGTAGACTTAGTAGTAGTAACAGTAACAGTAACATAAAAAGTTTACTCACAGGAGATATCTGCATCTTCTGACATGTATTATTCAATATGTACACACATTTTGCAGTCTATTCTTGCCTGTAAGTAGCTTAGGTTATGTTAGCAAACTGAAAGTAGATGGAAATTGAAAGGAGTAGAATGTCACGCTAAAACCAACTCAACCCTCCTCCTAGATATATTTACATCCTCCAACTCCAACAAAAGAATGGTGAAAAGAACTGAATATTTGACTTGGCTTGAGTTAGGTATGTAATGTTGAGGTCATACCATACCAAGCTATGTACATCCTCGACTGGAAATGGATACCGTAAAATTCGGTATATAGCTTTCCCGGGCACTGGATTTTTATGATCGCGTTTTGTAAGGTCCTTCTGTCTGAGACTACTAATTTTAAAGGAGTTTTGAAAAATTTTAGCTTTGCTTCATTTTGTAAACATTTTAATTTATAATTAAATCAATTTTTTATCTGAATGCATAGTTTGTGCAGATGGTGAGTTTCCTCAATTAAATTGGTCAAACAATCTACAGATATAGTATACATTACAATTCAATATAATTGAAAATTAATAAATAGAAGTTTCTTTGGAGGACAGCATTTCAAAGGGGATAATAATATGACAATTGATTTCCTAGAATACTTTCTTGAATATAGATCTATTGGAAATATATTCCAAAAGTTCGCCCAGGGGAAATTATTTCATGGACGGATTGGCGGATATAGTAATACAACTTTTACGGTACTACTATCAAACCTACGTTAGCCATCACGTAAAGTATCCCATTCTTTCTACTTTCAGCTTTACTGCATCGTCGCTCCATGCGGGGGCGTTGTTTCGCTTAAATTTTGAATGAGCCTTGACTTTCTCATCTAGATTTACATACGCATCTCTGAGTTCTTATTTTCTTCTCATTGTGCATCTCTTGCAATTTTATCTTCAACAATCTTTTCTTTCCGTATAATGAGAGAAATCGAAGAGGAACAGAGACAAAGTTTGGTCCACAACACGTTTCTGTTTCCGTTCCGTTCTCCCACTTCGTTACGAGTACAAAAATACATTATGCATGATATGTAAATTCGACCGTTGCGTTCTACCCAGCCCAAATTCTTCCAACTAAAATTAAATGAGTACTGTGTCTTGCTATTTATGCATAATTGATCGCATAACCGATGGACACATTCTAACCGACGAAAATTAAATTGTGATGCGAGTTCTTCAACAATATTACTTTCTAATTTAACCTAAAAATACTCCAAGATAATGTAAGATGGCTATAGTATAAAGATATTTAGATGATGGTAATTTGTCATGCGTATTCAAACTAATTGTGGTGAAAAGAAGATTGAAACTTATTTTAATGAAAAGTTCTTTGAATAATTTGAAACAGAAAATCGCAAAAAATTCCAGAGAAAATGTGTATAATTAATTATCCAAGTTTTAAAATTGTAACCCCTATACTATTTATTTTGGAATATAAAATGTAGATAAAACAATTTCATATGGACAATGTTCAGTTTGGTTTTCCAACTATAGGTTGTAGAATTGTTTAAGAGAGAAAAGAAGTCATAAATTGGAAAAGGCGTGACCCGAAACGAATCTAGTGCCTGTAAGAGACTATTAGGGCAGCACAAGCAAGACTTATTGTTAGCTAAGAAAAAGCAGACTGGCTATAACTAAAAGTAAGAACAAGGAGAGGAGAGAAAAAATGTGAATACTGGAGAAGAGGAAAGGAACTGAGAATTCAATAAAATAAATCTATCGGGGTATCACCTCGCATCACACAACCCTTCGTTTAACTCCCCTCTTCCAATCTGTTAAACTTTCCTTAACCATCCGTAGCAGTACATTTGTAATTTGTATCCGCAAGTGACAAGGCAGACCATAATATTATACTGCAGTAGATAACTGCAGTATATCACGACCATTCTGTATATGTCGTAGGCACAACCTGGTACACTGTATTCGTCTTCTGATTCTTCCAAAGAAAAAATAACTTACGAAACGTAACATTGACGATATAGGGATTCTTCCTGTTCATACATAAAAATACTCGCTAAAATAGTATCAAATAGTTATTTTCCTATTTGCATTTTTGGGAATTTGTTAAGTGCAAACTTTTGCTAGCTCTTAAATATAGTGCAAATATAGGTATAGTGCACAGTGCTAATATACAATATATCCCATGTTAGCAGATTTTGCTTCAAATTAAAATCTTGTCTTAGGTAGCGAAAGAAATAGAAAAATCGCTAACTTTGAAATATACTTGTCTTTGTGCAGGGTATGATGTGACTACGACATAAACACAGATAGAAGATGCTTTAGATTAGTTATATGTACAATGTCTTAGTTTCTCAAATTGTTACACTTTCTTCACTTATTACGTAATGATATCCCACGTATAAGTATTACAAATATACATTTTGGATGAAACCCCCTACATTATTCTACTTAAATAATTTGTAAGCGAATTGACGTATCCATTAGCGCATTGTATAAAAATCAGTAGACTAGGACAGAGACAAGAAAGAACAACTTGTGATCTGCTGATCGTGAGTGAATAACATAAATTCTCTTTGCAATTCACAGTGAGGGAGGATTAAGGATGAATCAGTCTAGTTGACTACAACTGCAGCTTTCCTGCGTAGAAATTCTGGTAACTTAATTTCTCTATTCCCCTATAGAAGTGAGAATATTTATAGTTTCGTAACTAAAAGTATGGAGTAAAGAAAGCTTAAGTTTTTTGAAGGAAATTGGATTGGATATGATACTCGGAGGATAAGTAGTTAACAAGTAGTAAAGTAAACTGTTCTTTTTAAGCACTTAAAGTTTCACTTCTGCTGTCTGCATACATTCACATTATTATGCAACGTAGTAGTATATTCTTACTAACTATTCTATATGTATAGTCACATTGGAATTCAAATCTTAGTCCAGACTAAGACCAAGTCCAACCCACATACAAGTACAGTAACTAAAGTAATAAACCGTCCCCTATAGAATTCACACCACACAGCTACAGCATAAAGACGAACGGTTAATACACCGATATGCTATACTCTTATAGTACTTACACCATTGCAATATGTACATAGCACTACTAGTGTGTTTTATGTCTTTGTAAAGTAAACTAACCCATACGCAAAAAGGAATTGAAATCCACCGGTATCCCAGGGTTTTCAAATAACATGAGTTTAGATACACTACTATTTTAGTGTTTTTACGAGTATTTTGAATATTGTTTCTAAAGCACTTTTACATCAGTTTGAAGTTACTAGGTTTAACAGGTGAAAATGCACTTGAGAAACCTTGTTCCTTGTGTACTGATGGAAAAGTAGTAGTAAATACCACTATGCACTTGTAGATAGTACCCATGACGATAAAATATAAACTAATCTGAAAATCTGACCATGGAAATTATAGTTGACTTTTTTACCATTGATTTTCAAGTGGTCAGATGGTGTAGTGGCATAAGTGTTGGTATGCCAATTAGACAGATACCCGGATCGATTCCCTAATCCTGCAGAATTTTATTTTTGCTCATTTAGCAATTGGTTTCTATGCAAACTACGAGTTTTAATAAGGTTTCACAAGTTTTTTTCTACAGGTTCTGCTTCACTTTTAGCGTCCGATAAACACTCTTCCCCACTAGTTTCCCTGCACTAGTGAAATACTTCACGAATTTGGCGTATGGGAATACAGATATTCCAATATTGTAACTCATACTATACCATTATTATTGTAGTAGGTTAGTAGTAGTATTAGAAAGGCAAAGCATTTCTTAAGTAATATGTCGTAGATATAAAATGCTACTAAGCTCAGAGACCCTTACGCAAGTTAAGAGCTCTTAAAACACTTTTACTGGCTAATCCATCTAAAATATTTAAATTCGTTATTAAGTGTGTACAATTAAGCATAGAAATATTTGGGGTACTTTAATATTTTTATACAAAAACACATTATTGCATAATCAAATTAGCGAAAAAGTATATCTACCCATGCATTAATAAACTTTCAAGAAACAAATGTAGATTCCAGTGCCCATGACATATGAATATGCATAATATAACTTAATATGGCAGATAGAAGTTAAGAGAATTTCACCATTACTTCTACTCGTTGGATTTGAATTACGTTACATTTATTCATTCAATCTGCTATGCAAAGAAGAAGAGCAAGACTAAGGTCTAAGAGAATAAGTAGAATATCTAATTCCATCTATGTATATGCAGAGCCATTTTGCTAAAGCTTTTCTTTTCGTATACTGTATAGACTCGCTGAGCCCACTCAGTAGGAGTTTGAGAAGAAGAGTTAAAGTTCAGTTAAAGTGTGGCTGTTGATGTTGATGAGTTGTGGAAAGTATCTATCAGAGGAAAGAATAGACTGTTACGATCTGCTACCATGTTTGGTTTGTTTAACTCTTCCCTTCTTT
>JAQFYC010004398.1:0-17323 GCA_034694165.1 Tomocerus mixtus | reverse complement strand
TGCCGACCTTTTAGGTGTAAGTATTTGACATTGACAGGTTTATTTGCAATTATTCAGGTGTATTTTTTATGTCTTCACATTTTTAAGTCCTTACAACAGGTATGGCAGTGTCTCACTAGTTGCTAAGTATACATTATAACCAAAAGTCTAAAATGTTCGCTTTATAAACTTAGGTTGCATTTAATAAACTGAAAGGTAATACGGACATTCCGTTGCATTCCAAAATGCTTTGCAACTTGCATCAACATTTCATCAACGTAGAACCGGGTCCGGGTTGAATCGGGCATTTTGAGAGCGGCTTTAAGAAAGATCGACAAGCAACGCAAAAAGATCACCATGTCTTGCAGAGCGCAGAGTCTAAAGCGTGCGATAACTGTCATAATGTTATGTAATCACCGGTGTCCATCGTAGCGCTCTATTCGAATAATTGTGGCTTCTATGGCTCGTCCCATTTTTTGAATTGCGTCAAAATTATGAGTTTGGTTCAGTACATCATTTTACGAAAAGATTTGCAAACTGCGTTGAGTTGGCCTTTAGGAGCTCTTCTCGGTAAGTACACCATTTAAATTCTTTTTTGCTAAATAATGTCAGTGAGAAACAAGACTGAATTTTAAAATTTCTTTTGTCCACTGATTTGTGTTGTCATTTTATTTGTTGATAAAAAGTTAATTGTTTAGGCTGTCTGTTCGCCATTCGTAAGGTTGTTTTGATTTTGACATTTATTGACAATTGACCCGATATGTTTTGCGTTGACAGTAAACGGCAAAGTTTAATTTTTAATGGTAACTCTACCAATAATTACAAATTACCCTGACCTTTACTGTTTACAACATGTACGACATAATGTCAAATCTTCACTTGACATTTTTTCATTAAATTATTATTTAATTCAAAACATTAGCAAATGAAATGACAAATATAATGTTTTTCCTTGAGTCATAATTTTACTTTATTTATTATATTGTAAGTATGTTTAGTTATACAGTGATATATTGTATTATTGTATGCATATTATGAAAAATAATGAATTTCATATCAGGCAGTCAGCAAGCAGTCTATGCTGCTACATAGGTCGTTAAATTCGACCTATGCTCGAATTTCTCTGTATGTGTGTATTAGTCTTCAGCTGTACAACAGTTAAATGTTAAAGTTAAACGCTTGTAAAAAAAGACTTCATTCGTCATTGTGCTTGCTATACATTATAACTTACCTATAACATAAATATAATATTGATCATGTCATTTGCTTCTTTAATTGTATTTCACTTAAGATAAACTGATCAGCGTCATATACGACAACTTTCTTTTCTTGGGTCAATTCTATGTATTACGTATTACCTAAGTTATCGAATGCGTTCAATACAAAAGCCTCTTGCTTGATGAAGGCCAATCAAAATCGAGTTACCTTACCTAATCTCGCATTTCACTCTCCCTATAAGTGAAAGTAAAGTGAAAGCGTTTACATTTTACATTGAACCCTTATGAGAAAGCATTTATTTATATTATGACTAGTTCGCGAGAAAATTAACATTTCCACTAGGTCTACGTATCCATCGTTTGACTTGACTTTATTGGTGTTAAAATTAATGTACGCGACATTTTTAAATACAAAAAGAATGAAGTAATAAGGCAATGTAAAGGTCACATAATATCCAGTATGTACTTAATTAATTGGTTTCTTCACTGTACTGTGGGTGTGTTATTAAGAGAAAATCTTTAAATTGCACTAGGTACATACAATCGATACATGTATTGGCATTGGGTTTTATTATGTTATTGTTGTTAAACTTTGTTCTTAATGCTGTTCCAAATATAGTGCGCTTAAGAAAAATTATCCGCCTTCCTTTCATTGATCGTATAGAGAATTTTCTTGAACCATAATAATAAAGGGAGATACTATGTCTAAGGCAATAAGGCAATGTAGCAGATTATTTGTTTATGTTTATTTTGACTTGTGTATATTTTCGAATAGCGCAAGCTTGCCATGCTTCTACAGCAGTCCTACATATATTTAAAGACGATCCGAATACAGGGAAATATCTAGCTGATTTGGACAGCATGCACAAAGTGGTATAATTATCAAAATCTCTCCATTTTTATTAGTAATCCGTAATCCATTTGTCAATGAAAATGTTACTTCCTGCAAGGCAGTCGTTTAAGTTTGGGAATAATTTTTCTGCAAGGTTCTCCAAGCGCCCGATGAGCAGGCATTAACAGTCTTGGCAGCTAAGCTGACCGAAAATAAGTTAGATTTCAAACTGTGGATTGAGCAGCCAGAAAATATTCCAACTTGCATTGCCATAAAGCCCTATCCAAAAGATGAAATCAGAAGCTTTGTGAAACCTTTCAAATTGTACAGTTAAATGGCGAAAAGAGAGATATTCTTCTTCACAGGAGATTAAAGTCAAGTATGTAAAGATGATGACGCTGATGCTGCATTCCTTATTAACATCTTGTAAAGACTTGTCTATGAATTTGTGGCACGAGGAAAATTAAAAGAATGAAAGATTATGTTGAGTGAAACCATCAACAGTTTCATTGTTTTTTATCTTACTTGAAACCAGGAAACCCGATTTAGAAACATGATAAAAACAATTTACATTTGCATAAAGAATACAGCTGCTAAGCATACATAATTACACTATCCGTGTATGGGATATATCGGTTCTTGCGTTTAGGATTATATTTATAAGTATTTTCCGTCCGTGTACTATTGTATACTATATAATGTATGCAAATAATGCATACATGCATAAAAGCACTAATATGTTATGCACAATGCAGATACTTCTCTATAATACTTCTGCCTTCCACTGATAGTTAGTCAAGTTAGTCTACTTAGAATATGAACTTTGTCTATTATGTAAGAAAAGCTTCTAAACTGGCATTTGGCAGGCATAGTGTGCTGTATAGAGTTATCTGTTGTATCCAATCAGGTCGTCATCTCGTCTTGCAATTAGACGTGACAAGGCAGCATTTGAGCTTCCAAAATGGGACATGGTACAGCCAGCCGGTAGGTAGTGAGTTTAGAGTTAAATATGATACTGTTAGATTCCAAAGTTAACTCTTAAGATGTAAGGTGAGAGTATTTCATATAATAGAGAATGTACAGATAGCTATTAAAAATGCCAGTGAAGGTTTTGAGCAATGCTTCAAAACACAGTCAAGTGATATGTAAGTTAAGACTCAAATTTTATTTAAACTTAAATCCATAATCCGCAGCAAGTTTGGATACCTATAATAATCTACATATATCCAAGATAGTGTGTACTGTGTACTGTATACACAAAAATTAAAAATGGCATAATGGCATTAATTACTGCATTAGTATTGACGTTTTCATAAAAGGGTTACATTTGTATAAGTTCTTGTTCTTTTGAGTGGGGTTTGTCTTTGTACTTTTGTACTATACTGTAGAGGTGAAAGTATTATACTTTCATATAATCATATACTTCTATCATGCTTACGGAACTGCTATTTAATTGGCCTCAGAAAAAAACTGACAATTAGAATGAAAATCCTCACGTATAGCGATATAGATATTTTTATGCTTTTGGAATAAGTATTGAGCTGAGATATTTATGTCACCTGTGTACATTTTAGTTGAATTTAGGATATTAAATTACCTTGTTACAATTCAATAATAATGATATGTGTAGTACTATACTTTGCAGTTTGCAAGTTAAGATATTTGTAAAAAAAAATTATAGTTAAGTTAGATAACGAGATAAACTTAATTTGCAAAGGGTCTGTTGGCAAATTGTAAGTTTAACTCCTTTGTATCTTTTTCGCAATAAAAAATCTCATGCTTGCAGGGAAATATTATTCGGCACTTGGCAACATTTGGCAGAAATTTTTTGCATGTTTTGTAAATCTTGTTTCTAATGTGATACATTTGCTCCTCTACAACCTCATTGTTTGTCAGATAGAGGACAAAGTATGCAATGTAATTTGTTAAAAGGGTTTATTAAAATGAGAACATGTAGCTACAATGTAATAAATACAGGAAAGAGTCGTTTTTTTTCTAGAGTTATGTCATTATGTCGAAATTGGTATACTAACATAACTATAAGTCTTTCCATTATTGCATTAAGATGTAAGTAAGTAATTGTAAAGGGTAAAAAATAACTATTGTTTGTTTAAAGATTTATTGCGGAATGGAATGATATATGTTTGTAAACTCAGAGATGAGAGTTTAGTTAGGCCGTCTTTTCTGACAATATGATGTGAATCCTGAAAGGTATGTTATGTTTGTATGTATTTGTAATACCTCGGAAAGAAGTGTGCGACTTGTCTTTTCTGCGTCTGAGAAGAGAAGTTAGTTAGTTTTGTGGAAGTTGCTCTCTGGGTCGGATTCGGATCGGAGATGCAAAAGCAAAGCAAAGTATAGCACATCAGAAGAGAGGAGGAGATGTTAAGTTTTGTCTGCTAAATCCTTTAAATCTTGTGTTGTATTTGTAGTAGGTGTATGTTGTATTTCCTATTTCATTTTCATTGCTGTTTCTTGAGATCGTTAGTGCAGTTTGCAAAGTTTCCTTTGAGTTTTAGTGTTTTAGGTGCTGTAGAGTAATGTAAATACATAGTTGTGTACTTCTGTCTCTGACTTCTACTTACATTACATAGACATAGTACATAACAACATAATACTAGGCGTTTTTGGATGGTTAGTTAGCACATTGGTCGACGGCATATACTACCACCAGGAAAAGGGACTCTTTGCGCTTAAGTGTGCACAAGCGTCCACTATTACAGCTTTTATGAAATTTTAGTACAAATCGAATCAAGACTCAATCAAAAAATTACATGCAAGCATAACATATAGAATTTATATTATGCAAAATACTTTTGTGAGTAATTAATGATTAATGTTACAGAAATTACATTCTTCCATTTTCTTATCTTATTTTAGGAAACCTTGTACAAAAGATTTTAAAGTGAAAATGATTTAAAGATTACTATTTTGTATTACATTCACAATCAAAAGGTGTAATAAATAGTATTGTTGTAATTTGACTTCATACAATAGGAAGAAAATCTTGTGCTGATCATTTTGATCGTATAACATCCTAGTTAAATACAAGTAATCAATCATAATACTTTTCACTGTAGTATTTACTATTTAATTAGGGTGTAAGTACATATGTGGTAATTTCGATGTGAAATCCCACAATATTGGAAGGTTACAAATACAGGTTACAAAAAAGGTTACAATAATACTTAACAGGTATACGTACAGCAGCATGATATATTGAATGTGATGGTGTAAGTATGTGGGATTTCACCTGTGTAGAGAGGTTTACCGTTGATCTTAATATGCATAATGAAAACCACAAAAAATTTTGTATGATACGTATGTAAAATATATTCAGTTCAGAATGGACACTATAATATTAAGTCTTGTTTAATTTGTTCACTAAATAGCTAAATAGAACGTCCAAAGTCGGAGTTTATGTCAAGTCTTCATTGAGTTACTAACTCAAGGGTTCAGGGGTCAATGTGACTGATGGTACTGCGTGCCTAAGACCTATCTTCTATAGGTATAGTTTGTTTAAGTACTAAGTATTTGACTTCGCCAGCAAGTTGTCCATGTCTTATAATACGGTCTTCACGGTTTTCTTCAATATTTAGTGTAAATGTATATGTAGGATTTAAATGCATAGGTATCCATCCACATGCACATGGTTATGGTAGTTCTCTTTAACATAGATATTACGTAATACTTTGTGTGTATAAGTTTTAAGTTGAATTAGGCACTTATAGAAATAGTACGGTGACGGAGGGAGCAGTAGTATCACATCACACATACCAGTACGGTTGTCGGATGAGTTAAAAATAAAACCCGGCGTGAGGAGGGCATCACATCTTCTTAAAATAATCATTCAACTCTCTCAGTTAGAGGAGGAAGAATAACTAACAAAGTGAAGTAAAGTTAAGTGAAGGAAAAGTAAAGTCTTCGTCTTGGGTTGATGTTTTCCTCTTATTTTTTTCTGGACTTCCTTTCTTTTCCTCACGATTACAGTTTAGAATCAGTAGTAGACGGTCGGCAGGCAGGATCGAATGTATTTTATGTAGAATTCGTTTTCCTCGCACAAATACAATACAACTAAAGTCTAAATTCTAAATACATCTTCTGCACAAGCCGCTTTATCTACCACATAGCACACTTACGGATTTTGTTTTCCTAGCGTTTAGTTTAGTTTACATTTCCTCGGGTTATTGGCAAACAAAAGGAAAAGAAATATAATCTACCTACCCACCCAGGAGCCAGGAGTTTTCAGTGATCGCGCCTCGTATTTTATTTAGGAGTCTATAATTAAGCATTTAAAGTTAACAATACAACTTACATGTTTAAATCACCTATGTTAAAGTTTTAATTGATCTGTGTGAAGGAAGGGGAAAACAAAGTTTGGCCAACAGAGACAGGTGCGTTCACACGAGTGAAGTAAAGTGCAGACGGCGTGACGACGGCATTCTTATTTTCTGACTCGGCTTTTCATACAATTTTTGCGTCAAAGTTGAGAATTCATTGTACCTACAATACCTACACTTACACTTACATTTCTCTTAAAAAAGTCTCTTTTCACTCTACTCAGAAAAGATAGGCTGTTTTTACCGGTTCCTTTGTGGATTAGTCTGTCGTGTCGGTGCCTTACTTCTTAATTTTCAAATCGTTTAAGTATTATGCCAAACATATGTGTGGCTCTGTGACTTCTTCTCTTTGGCAGTACTAATTAGATTAGCAACTACGGTGGTTTAAGCAGCCTTTTCGATTAGCTTTGCTTAAATGAGTTGAAAAATCATCCTCTTTGTGTGACTTTGTGTTTCGTTTTAGAAATAGTACTGGAATGTTGATAAAGTGACATAATTTCTAATCTTTCATTCCTATACTTGATTTCGTTAACGTGGCTCAGAAAACTTTTCTATTATGAAAGAAAATGTTTGTGCATAATTTATTGTGATTCAGTATTTTGGGAAAAGGCATTTGGAACAATTTGGATGATTAGTATTATGTACACTCAGTTATCGATCTGTAATTGACTGCTTGACAAAGTGAGTTTAAAAAACGTTATATAATTTAAGCTAAAGTGCAATTTTATGTTTAAAGTGTTAATCTGTGGTTTCATTCGCATATTAGCAATAACGTTGGTGTGTTAAGAAAAGATGTACATAAATATGTGACGTAGGAAGATGATGGCACTTACGATATGAAGATAAAAACGTGTTTAAGGTTTGAGAAATATGTGCAAATGAGAGTGTAATGAATGGCACCATGTCATAAGTAGGCGTCACGCTTGCCAAAATGAGTTCTTAAGCGACGATGAAGAACTATTTGTGTGGCCAGCTCCACGAGGCATTAATATATTAGCAATGGAATGCCTTGTCATTGGAATTAAAATTTCATAGGAAGAAAGCTAAGGGAAAGCAGTGAAAGGCTTTTGCGATTTAAAAATGAATTTCCAAATCCTTGAAAGTGGAATAATTTTATATAGGTGACTAGTTTAAATTTCCCAGCGAAATCATGAGTTCACGAAAGGGAAGAGTTCGCCATTCGGTGAGAAACAGACCTGGCGGCTCACTGAACAGACATAGATCATGGGAAGACCCGGAACGAATGATGATGGAAGTGGAGCCAGGGCGTCAGGCGAAGATAAAAAATTGTTGCAGGTCACTGGCAACGTTCATGTGCACTCAGGTCGGTGTTGGGGGGATCATTGTTGGCTATGCCATAGTGGGGGCATTTGGGTTTATGGCCCTAGAGACTCAGGAACATTCTGTGACAGACACAGTGCTAGAAAATGTGACGAGGTGTCGGGAACATACTGCTCAAAGACTTTGGGCTGATTATCTAAAGCATCCATTTAATGAAACTGAATGGGACCAAGCGGCCAATAAAGCATTACACGCTTTCCAGGTACCAATTCCATAGAGTTAGATTTCTTTTGTCGTTGTTCCCTTAAAAGATTACAATTTTGACTCATTTCTGTAAGTTAAAATGGTTAATTTTTGTGAAAAATCATAGAAAGAAGTCGTTAGCGCTGTGAAGAAAGGGTACGATGGTAGAAACGTGAAAGAACAATGGAATTTCCCTGCTGCACTTATGTTTACGCTAAGCATTTTTACGATGATTGGATATGGGAACCTTGTTCCGAGAACTCAATGGGGAAAAGTCATTACGATCTTCTATGCCGTCTTTGGCATTCCTTTGTACATTTTGTACTTCATGAATATGGGAAGGGCCCTTGCTGGCACCTTTAAATGGCTGTATATCAAACTTAATTCCTGCTCTGTAGGTATGTTAGCTGTTTCTGTTATCTCAATTGCGCCAAGTACTAACACAAAAATACACCGTGTCACTAAAATATGGAATCCATGGAGAAAGTTCAATTCGGCAGGTGGGGAAAGTACTTTCACTATATAAATAGTGTAAGTTGTAACGTATCATTGCAAAGTCGGAGCGAAACTACTTCTTCAAATACTGGATAGAATTTATACTTAATATGAAGTATAGTGAAAGTTTTAAATGGCATTACTAAGCGAAAAGGGAAAGCAAAATTGATTCCACATTTATAAGCATTGCGTTAAGTCATTCCGTGTCACTTAAGATGAAAGGTTCAAATGTATTACGATATTTGCAACAATAAGTGGGAAAAGAACGTACGCTTTCCTGTATGATTCCATGTTTGTAAGACACCCTGTACTACGAACTAACAAACACTGTAAAAATTGACATTTGGAAATTTTGAACGTGTGTGCATGGTTTTCCTTAAGAGTTTTGTTATAATTGGTGTTGATAGAAAGTATTTGTGGTGTTTTTTTCCATTAGTGAAGACGCCAGACTCTTCCGCAGAGGATTTGGGCCAAACTTCTTCTGGTAACTTTAGAAATCGAAATACAGAAGAGGAGGAGGATGAGGCTGTCATAGTTCCTAGCTCTGCGTCTCTTTACGTTCTCATGAGTTACATCTGTGTTGGTACAATAATGTTTGCCGAGTGGGAGCAATGGGATTATTTAGACTCGGCATACTTTTGTGTTACAAGTTTGTGTAAAATAGGTCTGGGAGACTTTGTTCCCGGGACGAACATTGATGATTCAGAAGAAGGGAATCAAACGAAACTAGTTATTAATTTCATTTATCTCCTCCTGGGTTTAGGACTGGTGGCCATGTGCTACAATTTACTCCGGGAAGAAGTGCTCGCAAAACTGAAACAATTGAAAAGTGATGTGAAAGATTTGTGTCATTTCATCAGGAATGATTGCACTTGTGCGGATTGTAAATAAATTGAAATTTTCAAGTTCTGAAAATCGAACGGAGGCTTGAGTGAAGCTTTGAATGATTTATTACTTGAAACAATTTCCGATACGACAGTGCCAACAAATTTATTTTATGTGAGAGCGAGAGTGCGTAACTCCAGCCTACAAACTCTATCTTTATCTGTATGTACGATGTATGTATGTATATTGTATCCACATTACTTACATAACATTCGTTTCCTACTTGGAAATAGAGAAAACAGCTGCAGAAACTCTTCAGTTGAAAAACTATCTTCCTATACAAGCAAAAAACATTCACAAATATTCACAATAGGCAGTAGACATGACATGAATACTGACATAAAGCATTAATGCCATTCTTAAACATAAGGTATTGAATGTATTTTACTTTAGTAATAAACAAAAAGCCAACTCAAGTCAAGTAGATGGGTAGGGTAAGACGTAAGAGTGTAAAGTAGAGTACACAGGGGATGAGTTTGTTTGAGATATACCTTCCTGTCTTGCCTCTGACTGTACTTACTGTGTTACCTAGCTTTAATGTATACGTCAATATGGATAAATAATGTTTTTTTTTTGTTCTTTTATTTCTATTTTTTCTATTTGTACTTTGTACAATGCAGAAAAGTTTAAGTATGCTATGTTATTATGCATAAATCCGTTTTTCAGTAACATACAAAATATTGGGGTACTGGGTACATAATATGTAATGTATGTAGGGGTATGTATGTATGTAATAGATTTTAAAAAACAGTCTTGTTCTCATTATTTTTACGTTTAGTTTATTGGAACTGTTGATGAGGAGAAAGTTAATTGGGTTGGGTACATTTACATAACATGAATTGTAATATTGTCTCGTAAAGAAATTTTCCAACGGGACCTGACTAATCTATGGACTCAGTAACGATGCAAGTGGAAGAAAATGGCCGAGTGGAGAACGGGGAGGGGAACACGACAGTGGAAGGCAGCTTAGAGTATTCAAACTCACCCAGGCGATTCATACACGTTGAAGGCTACGACGGTAGAAAGAATGACATTGTTTACTGTCGACCTTTAATAGAATCAGATAAGGCTGCCTATGAAATTAATGGTGACTCGGATACTCAACCCGGTGGTAATGGAAACCGTACAAAAGTCGTAGTATTCTTCGGTGGTGATATTCAGGTATGCTTTCTTTTATCTTAATTATATTATAATATTTAGTACTTGTTTTATTTGAAATACATATTGTAGAGTTGGAAACTGGTTGGAGACAGTGTTTATTAAATCGCAAAAGTAGGCACTTGTTTTTTAAGAAGATACTTGAGAGCCTAATTCTAAATATATTCGTTGAGAATGTGGTGTAAGTGGTCCATGAAATGTGAGGTGTCGATGAATCTTCAGGGAGCATGTACAATGTCATCACAAACTGCGAAACTATGCAGTAAATTACATAGTGCCATTATGGTCTGTGAAATGTCGTGACTTGTATGTAAATTTAGATAATGAAAAGAAATACCTTCCTAACTGTTTCATTGACTATTTTGAAATATAGATACTGTTAGAGAATTGGATTATTTTGAACCATTACAGTATAATATGGATTAGCAATGTTAGCATTAGTACCGCTTGTAACTTAATCCTTTAAAAATTCTTAATTCTAGTCATCAGCCTTTTTTATTTTCCAAGCGAATTGGCGTACAGGGTTTCCTATTCATATACAAAGCCCTAAGACCTACTTAGATACACATTATGTAATGTAAATTGGATTGTACTGTACGAAGTCACGAATTTCTAACTAAGTAGTTCTATTTGTACTATACGTAAAATACCTACGCTTCCAAATTCATGGGACATTTAATTTTCATTTCAGTTATAGTTATATATTTAATTCATGCGTTAGTAAATGTTAATGGATTTTGATAAGTTACTTTTCGTTTGCGGATATAAGAATAAATTGAATGATTCAGTTTAAACAGTAGCGTTTGGTTGGCTGGACGAGCACTTTAAATTTGCCAATCCATGTAAGACAGAGTATACATAATGTAGCGTTTTCAGCCGTGCGTTTCTCGTCCCAGTGGAGACTTGTGTGACAGTTTTATCTACGACTTGTGTGTATTTCAAGTTATGTGTATAGAAAATATTAAAACATTCATTTAAACGTGGAGGATGAGTATATTAGCTATTTTGGTCTTTGACAAAATGAACTTAGGACAAACGTGTATGTTAGCGTAGCATTAATCCGTAAATAGAGCAGCCGTCAGATATGCTGAAGAGAAGATCAAAACGAGTTAGGTTTCTTAATCTACGTTGTCAACTTTTTGCGTAACGAAACGTAACGTATGTGTATCTAATATCAATTAGATGTGAAAGGAGGAGTGTATTCCATAGTTCTTGAGCTAGAGAACTTGCAAAAATGTGGGATAATTTGTCTTGCAAAGCAGGAAGTGCCTAGACTCTTGAATTTATTAAGTGTAAATATTTCGCAAATCTTCCTCTAATGAATGTGTGGTTTAATTTAATTTGATTTGTGTTATTTTTATATTAGGATTTTACAGAAATGATGGAAATGCATAGAGATCATCGACAATACTCGAACTGGAACTTGGAGTCGACTGCACGATTACTTCAAAGACAGTTTCCAAACCACCATATTGTTGTTGTCCGCCCAAGTAGAATTCAAATGCTCACATTCAGTTGTTATGATAATTTTGTACACTGCAATAACACTGGCGTTCCGGATCACGTAATCAACTATTATGCTCTTTTCCATCTGGAAACGCTGCTGAAAAATCTGTCAGGGCGAATTGAAACGGAAATTGATCAGGTGGTGCAAGATAAAGTGAATACCACAAAAACAGACGACGAAGATTCAATCGTGTCATCCACCACACATGAAGATGTTAGCAATGGGGTGGACGTTAATTCAAAGCTTTCTCATTCTCAACCCGTAAATCCGCATTTTGATCGCGCAGCAATTACATTGGTTGGATTTAGTAAAGGATGTGTCGTGCTCAATCAACTCATATATGAGTTCCATTACATGAAGGTAATAATACCATTTACCATGTGTGCATGGGTTTATTAAAACTAGAACTAGACTAAACCTTACATATAAATTGTATGCGAAAAAGTGGGCATTCTCGATATTTTAACTAAGCATCATAAAAAACTCTGAAAACATGTGTTTCTTACCTACCCACTACCTACATACAATTTACATTGAAATTGGGAATTGAAACTTTTCTGTATATAATGTTACTCATTTGAGCTAGAGTCCAATATTTCCTAGGAAAGTTGAAATATTTATGTTGCTTAGGATAGGAACCAATAGGAATATAGAAACCCCAATTGTGGGTGGGTTGTTGTATGATTAAATGGGGTAGTTAAGCTCTTGGTCGTTTTTGTGAACTTATCAAAGGTATTTAGAAATTGAACGCTAAGCTAATGAGTATGAATTAGCTTGGTGGTAAATTGTAGTAAACAAATGAAAATGAGCACAGTCGGTATTCAGGATCCTTTTAAAAAATGTCAAACAGAAGGTTGATTTAGTAATAGAAATTGTTTACATATTTTGCTGTGGAAAGAGGATAGTTGAGGCATGTGTAGTCTAGTGTGTTTATTTTAAGTTGTGTTAGCATTTTTTGAAGTTCTGAATGATTTCTTAGATTTAGTTAGTTTGTGTTTGACATGTAGAAGGATTTAAATGCCTGAGTGTGCACTCTGTTTTATTTTTACAATGAAATTGATATATTATGTAGGAAGTTTAGGAAGTGTAAGTGTATAGTAAAGTAAAAGACATTCTTAAATTCATTGATTTAACTAATTATTTTGTTTTCAGACTTTAACTCCTGATGACCTCACAATGGACGTATTTCTGAAATGTATAAAGGACATGTACTGGTTAGACGGAGGGCACAATGGTGGCAAAAATACGTGGATAACTTCCAGATCTCTACTTGAAACTCTAACTCGCCTTGGAATTCGAGTTCATGTGCACATGACACCATATCAATTGGCAGATGAAAGACGACCGTGGATCCGACGGGAAGAGAAAATATTTTCAGACTTTTTGAAGCGTTTCGATGCCCCTATAAGTCGTCATGTACATTTCGAAAATGAGATTGCCTCATTGGATTTACACCTGCAACTCGTCGCTCAATTTGCATCTCCAGAGACTCCACCAGAAGAGAATCCCAACCAAACACCACACACTAGTGCCCTAAGCATCTAAATAATGAAGAACTTACTTCACTTAAACTAAACTTTACTCCGAACCAAACAAACTACCGCAACTTTGCTTGTAAGATACATACACTTTATTTTTATGAAATGAGATTAGTTAGAATACCATCCATTTTTGGATAACTTATTGATTTAATGGAAATGTGGATGGTAAATCAATTCTATTCGATTGTAATTGTAGGTGAGGCTAATAACCAATATCTAAGCCTGCGTACCTTACTCAAATATTTAGAGAAGATGATGATATTATTGTTATTAAAATTATATGTGAGCAAGTAATTTAATTAGTACATTGTATTATTAATTATGCTTAAATTATATGGAGAGTTGATTAGGTTGAGGTATTTTCAGAAATCAAAAGTGTTATTATTATAATTATTTATTATTATTGTTGCTGTCATGTCGCTGTCGAATAAGTTTTATATTATAAACATAACAAAGTGTGTATGTATATACAGAGTAAATGTCGAGCGTTTAGCTTAGATAATTTTGTAGATAATCATTACATAACTAGCAATCCTCCAAAGGTTGTGTCGTTGCTGATGTCGGTATCATCTTAATCAATTTTTATTGTAGTAGGCTTTAGTTTTTATTAGGTCTCAAAATATTATTACAATTGGATTATTGGATACCCCACCTGGGAATCGCCAAGTTCTATTATAATGAATTTCAGCAAAATGCATTTTAGTGAGAGGTACAAACAAAATTATTGTAGCTGTTAGAAAGATTACTTAACGTATACGCACGTAGGTTGTAGAAAGTAGCTAAGGTACCTACTTATTTTTAAGAGACCCTTAGAGCTTGGGAACCTAAGTCGAACTCTGGAGTCAATGAATTGTATTTAGCCTTTGTCACATCCTCATTAATTAAAGTTTACTTACATTTATGTTACAAATACTGTAAGAATGGGTTTATTTACTAACCATTCTTCAGTAGTTAGTGTGTATTTGTTATAACAAGTATTCCGTAATTATTAATTATCAGTAAAAATGTCACCGTAAAGGTCAGTCCATCATGTATATAGGCTATTGTAGTGTAATTTCTTAAGTCGAGTATTATCAAGCGGCAAGAAAAAATAAACCGGACACAGGTGTGACACTCAACGACAGTTTTGTATTATTGAATTCCATGTATTTACCATTGTAAAGTATGAATGTGTATATTTGTTAGTTTGTCTGAAATTGTGCTTGCACCGCACTCTCGCTGTCATCTTAAATTCTAGTGTCGATGTTGATATTGTTTTAGACGAGTGTTGTCTTTGACTATTTAAGATTGTCTACAAATTCTTGTAGTTTTTATTAAAATCGCAAAAAGGCATTTAAATGCAAAGACACACTAGTGTTACGTGTGTTGTGTAAAGAATGTGTATTTGTATTGTATGATGTGGAAAGAAAAATGTTAAAATTATGTTACGATCTTTGAAATATACTAAATAATGAACTGTATGTGTAGAAATAAATTTATTATATTTAATGACCTGACAATTGTGTTGCAGTGTTAAATGCTCAACTGTGGTTTCTATTTATTTCACTATTTTGTGGAAATCATTATTAACTATGTTAGGGAGGAGGTGTGATGTAAAAGTATTATTCTAGATAATGTGTATTCGTATTTTTTACTTACTCCGAAGGGTTGAAAGGTGGGGCTTGGTTTGGCTGGCTCACTTGGTTGAGTCATCCACATCTAGACAAATTCAGGGTACATAATATATATAATATGTCATCCGTTCCATGAAGATTGATGTATGAATGACTTTAGTAAAAGAAAGAGAAATGAAATGGCTCCTAACAATTTATTAGACACAACGTAACGGGATGGTTTCCCTTCCTGACTTGACTCGAATAAGTGATTTATGTCATCGGATTAGTTGACGTTATATTCACTTAAGTTTTCCCATTGGTATTCCTTAGAGTAGATATAGCGGACTGGTATCCTACCAGACAGATTAGATTATAGATTGTCGCTCTTTTACTTCGCTTGGGTATGTCATTGAGGTTTTTGGCGACAGGCCATTTCCTACAGTAGACACGACAAGATACGTAACAAACATCAACCACAACACAACAGCCACATATACCTACTTAACGTAGCTTAAATCCTAACTGCTACAGTTCTAGTTGGATAAAACCGAAAAGAAAACCATACAACTCTCTGATCTCCGTTCGCAATCAGTAGACAAGCAACAAAGAGTTTGTCGATATCAGAGAGAGAGCTAAAGCAGACTGCATGAGCAACAGGCTGACGATGAGCCAAAGATTTGACTTAACTCATTACTATTTGGGAAAGCCCCTTTGCTATTTAAATACGTTTAGCTTTAATTGTCCTTTCATGTTATTGCATTACTAGGTAGTGTCACGAAGGTGAAATAGCTTATTCATTCTAATTCTTTTGCATACATACGGACCTTTCTAAACAGTACGGCAAAAGGGAAATACATAGTCCCAGGCAGAGTCAGCAACATCTAAATATCAAGGAGCAGATAGTATATACTAGTACAAAGAAAATGATTTGCAGCTATATATTATGTCTTAGACCATAATATCATATCAATTAAAGATTATGTTACCTTACCTAAATAATCTGTGTACTCTCTTTGCCTATATACTAGTATATATACTTTTAGATTGCAAACAAAGTTATCAAATGTTGTCTATTGTCTATATTTTCTATGGTTTCTATTGCCAATCCAATTATGCACTTCATTTCACTCGTATAAATAAAAATAAGTTGCTAATGCTAATACAGGGAGAGGCATTCAATTCAGCATTAGTTTAGTTGTTGGGAACTCCAGAAGACATTAAGCACAATAAAGTACCTACTAGTCTAGTACCTACTTTCACTACACTACATTTTACCATTATGTCAATGTCAATGCTCACTGTACGATATTATGTCATTGTAATTTAATTAAACCACATATAACTAACGTCACGCGTAGTCACGTCACACACATATGTAGTGTCATAATATAAACGTTAGTTCTAACAACTTTACAAAAAGAAAGTAACTAGTATCAGTATCTATATATATGTACATAGTAATCTATTAATGCATCTCCCTGTACTTTTATGCATTCCTTACGTTGCGTTGTTAAACCATCCGATCCATATCCCCTATTTATTGATTTGATTTAACTTTAAATGTAAACATTTATAAAATAATAAGAATGTATATAGACCATAGGTAAGGTACGTTAGAAAAGTATTCTCGTATACTGTATACGTCGGTGGGAATTCACTATTAAATTCCCACTCACTATTCTTGTGTAAAATCGTAATTTTACTAATAATGTAACTTAATTGCTTTATTGTTATTTACATATAAATGACAATTACATGTAATCAGAAAGAAAAAATATTTGGTTGACAAATATGTTAACACCCTAAGTCTTTAGAGCTTCGTCGGGGATTTAATTGGCTACAGAATTGTCAAGTTCCGAAGCGCCACATTCTTCATTAATCTTGTTGCGAGAAATTCAAAACTTCTTATGTATGTGACTCTATGCGATTACATGCCTTACCTTGAAGAGATAGCGAAAATAGCGATAGCTTTCATTAATCCTTACTATTTCTAAAATACTAAAATACTACATATATACCACAACTTAAAGACATAAAAGCGTAGTATGAGTACTGTAATAAGAATGTCGGTTATATCCTTGTAGTGCTTTAACACAAAAGAAAAAAGTCTAAAACAAGAATCGCAAAATGGGCCTAATTCGCTTGTTAAGAAAATCTAGCTGCGATGAGGCAGTATATAAAAACTGCCAAGCCACTGTATACAGCCCGCCCGAGTGAGTGTATTGCTGCATAATTACGACAAATATCCTT
>JAQFYC010004397.1:0-17328 GCA_034694165.1 Tomocerus mixtus | reverse complement strand
CAGTCTAAAATTAGCCTGAAAACGATTCGAAAATCGGCGTGAAACTTTTTCGTGGCGACGCCTATGATTTTTACCATCTACCGTTTGCCCCGGGCCTCGCAAAACCTAGGATAGGCACTGATTATTGGCACAAATAAAATGACCAAAAAATGAAAAAATTTCGCGCTCCGCGCAATTTTGTTAAATATCTATTTTTTAGGTCTTCAATTTTCCTCAAAACGCCAAAAATTTAGTGCGCCAACCTGTAATTTGGGAATAAAATCAGCTTCCTACTGTAAAGTTTGGCAAAAATTACCAAAACATTTCGCCCTGCGCGCAATTTTGTTAAATATGTATGTTTTAAGTCTTTAACTCGCCTCTAAACACCAAAAATTTGGCGCACCGCGCTGTAATTTGGAGAAAAAATCAACTCCCTTACGTTTTCTTTAGAAAATTCAATATTCATTTTTTGTGTATTTGCACGCAATTTGGAAAGTGTAACTAATGAAATTTTACAGGTAATATATCTGCAGAATTTATTCGTGGAAGGCTAAGTGTAATATCCAGCATTTACTGTATCTGTAAGCATAAATAAAATGTAATGATATATGTAACATAAATAGATATATAGCAAATGCTCGTTAATTTACTTTGCTAATTGAAAATGCAATACACACACAGCTTATTATTTTCTAGCGTTCGTAGCAGACAGACAGCACACTGCACCATGTAATGTAATGTAACTTTCCCAAGGCGTTATAATATTTTTTCTCAGTTATCCTACATCCGCAAGTGTGTAGTCTAGATCAATGTCCGTAAAAACGTATTGTATAAATAAATGCAAATGCATACTAATAGATACACTAGTAATGGAATTTAAGCTCATTAGACCTTCTTTGTACCTAATATCCCCTACAACTGTAACATAAACAGTCATTTTTACGGCAACTGATAATTATATTATGACAATGAGAAGCGAACTCTACGGGGTAATTTATTTTTTCACCTAGCTTACTGTTTATAAACACCTTACAATCAGAAATACGTTTTCACTCTCGATAATCATACAGTAGGACTAGGAATTCTTTGTTTACCTAATATACATAACATCAGAAATAGTAAAACACAATATTTAATACAGTGAATTTCCAGGGATATCATTCAACTTCAGTTCCAATTAAATATATTATATAGAATTAATTATTCCAGAATTGTGTCCCGTTTTGTGCACTTTGTAGTATTAAAGAATTCAGTTAATAAGACTGAGAATGTTATATAGTAATTTTATACTGGAATGCTAAAGCAAAGTTATTCGAAAAGTGCTTAGCAAAATTTTATGAGATGGCAAACGTGAGGTGGTTGTTAAACTGTGCTTTTGCACTGACACAAATATTTGTCATTGCAAACGGGGAGGATGGCTACAGATACTCAATACCACGCATTCAGCTACAGTATCCAACAAACAAAGTTGAAATACGGGATGAAAGAATAGGTAAAAATATTATTTTTTCTGATATTTGCCATTTTTTGTAAGTTTTGGCCAATCTTCTCTATATTGTTGATCCCAATTTTAAGTTGTAATAAAAATTAAACTATTATATATTAATTGCACTTTTAAATGTAGAACAAGATAATAATTTAAATACAAATGGTTGACAGGGAATTTTTGCGGGAAAGTGCCCATAACTTTTAGTATATATTTATGTAATGAAACAGAAAAGTTTTCAACGACTGATTCTTGTACGCAACATTCGCAGCGACTTATACAGATTTTGTACTCTGTGCAATTAAATAATAGTATACAAAGTTAAGGTATGAAATCAATACAAGTTTCAAAAATATTTTACTCCCAAGTAATTAATATATATACAGAACACACTAAAATGCTGTCACTAAAATGCTGTCCTTCACTTGAAGAAGAACATTATGTTGACAAAAATAGTAATAAATATTATTGGGTGGGCAAAATAATTAGCAGTTGTGAAATTAATCAATGGACTTAATTAGTTGACAATAAATTGAACAAAATTGTGTTAATTGAATAACAATAATTAATTTCTTCAGAAAATGTTATACATAATAATATTGTGCCTTGTAATTATAATCAACGTGTATCGGATTATATGATAGGTGTTATCAATAGCACGTCTTGTGTAAATGTAACATTGCAGATCTTTTATAAAAATGTATTTGTAAAATTGTGTTAATTGTTTATGCGTATTAAGATTACGTAGATATTATGCGTTTAATGAACAGGAAAGTTATACTGGTATATTGTGTATGAGTATAAGCATTCCATGCCTAGTAGATTGTATGCGATAGTGGAATTGCAAAAACTATAGATTTGCAATTGTTAAAGCTTAGTGGATGAGTATCTCAAAGTTTTCCCACGCAAAGGATTTATGAATTGAAACAATTGCACTCTTAATTTAACTCTTACTTAAAAATCTGCCAGTTTATTACTTTAATCCTTTCATAACAAGTTTGTTAGCCGCAGCAATTAGTAAGCAAAACAAATGTTTAGTTTTCTGTATTATGTATTTGCTATAATATCCAAATGATATGTCTGGGACTGTAACTCGGTACATTGTTCATGTAGAACATGGGCGTACAATATACATATAAGAGCATTATCAATGCTTTGGTATAAGTTACATTGAAGGTATGTAATTAAATGGAGCAAATTGTGTCAATGTATTCAACTTATTTTATGACTAACCTAAAATGTGCAATTATTTATATTTTTAGATTGCAGGGACTACATCACCGCTACAGAGGGTAAGTCTTGTGATTTACCTTAAAAATCAATTTACAATCAGTGATATTCGCTTATTTTTACAGTGTAATTATTTCTATAACTGCTTCACATGTATCATAAAACGTTTGTCGCAGTTGTCTATGTGCTCAATAATAAATGGAATATAGAAATCTGTAGTTTAAAACTCAGTTTAATTCATTTAAGACCAACTAATACGCTGAAATTATATTTCACAAAATTAGTTATTTTCTACTAGTAATTAGTATTCTCTGGGCAATAGCTATCATCTATTAATTTACTCCACAGCTTAAGAATCCTTCCGAAAGGCTAACCCGCCATTAAATGTTTTGATATTTTATGTGATATGCAAATTAAGTACAAGAAATGTCTTCTGTTTGCCTAATAATAGTATAGTGACCTGACACAAGTTCAATGTTTAAAAAGTACTTACACGAGTTTATTTAAAATTTAAAAAGTACACAGCCACTGTAGTAATACAAAAATTGATATCCGGGTATTCTTACCCGTATATTATGTATTTAGTGTAAGTAAAATGAATTTTCATATAAAATACTTACCAAATTGTTGTGCATTTTATTCAGCCTAAACCAATTTCATGGTCTGAACTAGATTAAATGAGGTTCGTCCGTATTTGTTATGCAGAGGCGCAATGCACATTAAAATTTATAAAATTATTAAAAATTAGAGTTAAATAGTTATTTTAAAAAGGCAAATAGTGTATAAGACATGCACCATTCTAGATTAAGCGTACAAAATGCAATCTCATGTTACATCTAATATAAACTAAGTAGATAGCCTGCTTTAATGAAAAGTTTTTGCTTGTTGCTTTAACTAAGCCAAATAGGGAAATATAGGCTGTAATATGTCTGAGAAAGTATTTCTTTACGAGTCTTATTTATAAGCAATAAAATTATGTGCAAAGAACTGTTTACCCAGATTCCCCTTTTAGATACAACGCAAAGAATAATCATTCCATCATTTCCTTAAACCTTTTCACGTAGCAAAATAATAGTTGCAATGAAATATCAAACCAATCTTAAAGTAAATAATGCAATAAATGTCACTTCATTATTAATCCTTATCCTTAATGTATTAACGTCGTGCTACATGTAATAATAATACGATATTGCCAGATTGCCACATGTGTAGTTCCGTCGTGAACTACATAACATAGATGATTAACTGTCTTTAGCTTAGAATTTCTTTGGTTTCTTTTAACTTTATAAGCATAGCTTAAAGAAAATGGCGTGTTTTCAAAATGCAGTACAGTACATTAGGTACCATAGTCGATATTATATTTTGTTTGGACTTCGAGAAATAACATTTATTTCATAGGATAGAAGTCAATTCTGTTTTCCAGGAAAACAATTTTATTTCCGTTTATTATTATTATACATTTTTAGCAAATAAAAACCTGTGAAGGAAGGAATACAATCTTTCTGTTTTTAAAAGATCCATATTATGCTACTTGAATGTTATTTAAATGAATGCCTATGAATATGAAAAAAAGTTAGTAGTAGAGCTGCGGATTTTCCTAAACTGAACATTATAGTAAGTAGAAAAAATTCTGTAAGGCACGAGGCTGCCAAAGCTTGGAATATGCTGCCCAGGAAGTGGGTGTTTAAAGATTTGTCTTATTATAATCTGGTCGATTTGGTAAAGAATCACATTTTGAAAAAACGAGATTTGTTGTTTGTGAATTATTGATTGTGTTATTTTTATTTATATATTTATGATGTGACCGATGGGGTAGAGCGGTGTCTGGTGCTTGCGCTAGTCACTGATTTTTATTCGTGTAATTGAAAGGCCATTTTTGTCACTTGAATAAAGCTTAACTGAACTGAACTGAACAGAGAGGGAATTAATAAATGTCATTTTAACATTTTACTAGCGCCTGCACCTGAAAGGATTGTGGAGAGAGTTCCATTCATCCCTGAAGAACATAAGAGGCGCGACGAAGAACTGAGGGAAATGATAGTTACTCAACGAGAAAAGATTGACGATCACCAAACTAAAATAGATAATAGCGAAAAAATCATCAGGGAACAAAAGGAAACCATTGAAGATGTGACTCGTGAAGTTAAGGAGAAAGATAGGACAATCGGAGATTTGGGAAACAGAATTGACGACCAGAGGCGAACTTTAGAAAATCAACAAAGAAAAATAACGGAGCAAACTGACACTATTCGGGAAAATAATCGTGAAATCAAAAATAGAGACCAAACAATTGACGACCAAAACAATACTATAGACGATCAGACGAAAGTAATCAAAAGGCAAGATCGAGAAATCCGGGAACAAGTTGAAATAATTACGGAGAGAAATAGGGAAATTAAAGAACGGGACAAAACAATCGGGGATCTTGGAAACAGAATCGACGATCAAAGAAGGACGATTGAAGACCAAGAACGAAAAATTACTGAAACCGAAGAAATAATCAGGGAACGAGTTCAGGATATCCAGGACAGGAATGACGTCATTAACGATCAAAAAATTCAATTAGAGAACCAAAAGCGAACGATTACTGACCAAGACCGGGATATCAAGGAACAAGCAGATGCTATTAGAGACCGGGACAGAGAAATTGAAGACAGAGACAAAATCATTGTCACGAGGGACGAAACCATCGAAATGCTCGTGGAGGAACTTCGGCGGTAATTAAAAATACTTTTCTGTAAAAGAAAAAATATTATAGCAATACAACTCCTGATTTTTCTTTTTAAAATTTGATTTAAAATTTAATTAAAATTTATATCCTCAAAACGGAAATAGCAGTCCAACTATATTTTTGTGCTACAAGGGTTTAACTTATATTATTTATCAATGCCATCACAATTTGTAATTAATGTTTTCACTCTATTATAGATTAAGAGGTGCACCTAACTTGGGAGTTGTTCTGGGAGACAAAATTATTGAATTTATTGAAATGGAGAAGGTAAAAGTTGCGTCGGGTGGAGTATCCGGAGATGTGCAAGTTAGTCAGCGAAGAACACAGCAAAGAATTACAACGACAGCCGAAGTTGGATCAGAGGATAGTCCAAGCACAAGGGAATCCACTCGAAGTCGTTTTAGTTCATCGAGTTCTAGTTCAGGATCAGGCTCTTCTGGAACCTCTGGAAGTGCGGATGTTGAAAATGAAGTCAGTTTTGGGAACTTGGGAGGTAAACAAACAAAAAAACAAAGGCATTTTCAGATAATACAAAAATTATGCTCTTGGATGATTTTACTCAATTATTTTCTAGATCTGGAATTTCCTTCTGGAAGTACCCTTTTCACAACCAGGATACCCTTTGGCTCTCAAAGCAGAAATAGCAACAGGAAATTTGAAAGCAGCAGTGGCAGCAGCAGCAGCAGTGGCAGAATATCATCAGCCTCTGTTAACAGACCATCTACTGTGTATGGTCCCCCAAAACCTCTGACAGCGTCCGAAAGTAGACCTTACAAGTCTGTAACAAGTTTGAAAGAAAGAACAAGGACCTCCACCACTACATCAAGGGTAAACCGAAATGTATTTGGACACACTTTACCCCAGCACACCCCACCAATAGTAGTGACTCCTAAAAAAAATACTGACAGTCGTTCTTCACCAAAGTTTCGTAACATTCGGACAACTGGCTACAGAAGTTACCTAATCGTACCAACCACTGCGGGTTAAAATATATTATATTCATATTTCGGGAGATATTTTCTTCACCAAACTAATATTTATTTGATTAGCGTCAATAATTACTGCATTCCATTGTAGCAAATTAATTCAATACAAAAAATGTGCTAGAGCACAATTATATTTATGTCTGATGGGTGTATGTGTGACTTTTAAGTTTTTTTAAGCCTTTAAATTGGTTACCTGTTTATTCAATCTCAATTAAATTATCCATACTAAAACAAAAATGAACAGTACTAGGCAAAATAAATTAACATGACTTGCTTTTCTACCGAGAGTAAAAAAATGACTTATTACCTTTATTGATGACATTCAGAAAAACACATTCATTTCTGTAATGGTGGGTGGTAAAGCACATTGTGAGACTAGGGAAACGAATATAAACTTAGTGTAGTCCAAATTCAGCCAGCAATTATGAATCGATTCAATATTCATAATTCAGCAATTATGTCTGGCTGAATTTGGACTGGAAGTTTACATTAATTTCCCGCCCGCCCATCACCAGATCACCTTAAGATGCATAATCAATAAAGATATTTAAGTATAAACGCATTATTGTAATAGGCTTAGGTATTATATTACAGCAATTTTACCAGAATTTATCTAAAAGAAATGTTAGCTTATGAAGAAGGTAATAAAAATTGTCCATCAAAACTAATTATTAAAAGAGATGGTGCCTATCGATTTTAAGTAATTAATTTTTATGAAGCATCGCTTCCAAAGACGCTTACTGTAACATCGCAAGCTGCCAAAATGACGTCTTAAATTTTTTAAATGGTACTTTCTTATGTTACAAACATTTGAGCTTAAACATTTTTGGATCCCTGAATTTGAGCATAGTGAAGTTGTATTATTTATTATCATTTTACTTTGTGAAATTAGGGAAACTATTTAAAACTTTATTTAATGCTAACAATATCATATAATTATTGAAAGTTATTTATGTGTTACAAACAAGTAGGTATTTAAGATATAAAATTAAACAGTATATCCGGACCAATTTTAATATGGGGAATGGAACTGAGTGCAGTTTTGTTGAATAACATTAACATTATATTTTTCTTATGATTAAGATTAACATCACAAGACACGTTTTTGATGCGATTTTAAGTGATATGAACATTCATCAACAGTGTTATTGCATAATTAACGATGGCATACAAGTAAGTACGATAAGTGTTTTTTCCTATATAATAAAACGGTCCAATTTGAATCCGTATAGAACGAAATGAGGCGAATATTCTCCTCGTCAATCTATTTCCATCAACATGTGTTGACCAGCATCTTTTGAATTCAATAGAATTCCCGTTTACACGAGAACACATATGAATTCCAACGTATTCTACACCGAAGCAGATAATACAAAGAGTAGGCATAATTAAGTAAAAGGGAATGCCTAACATTCTGTACAAACGCAGTGTACTATAGATACTTACTAAATGAAATACCATACCTGCTAACTTCATAAAAGGGCCAGTGATAGTAATTATCATTCTATTTCCGATCACACAGATAAGGTAGTACATAGGATACAATTTAATTGCAGAATTTACGGTTAGCCTTCTTTTTCTCAATATCCTGGGATTATATAAAATCAGTTCTGTCAGTTTTGAATATGATTGAAAATACAATATCATGAAAAGCAAAGTCATAAGTACGGATAACATACAAAACATTCCTATAAATAGAGTGAGACAGGCAAAAAATAATTTCAGTAAAACGTGGTCCTTTATCGAAGGTGCTAATACGTCAAAAAGTGGAACAAGAGGGTGATCATCAATTAGAAAAAACACAGATGGCAAAAGTAGACCTATAAATAAAAATCCCAAAATTAAAAGGTTTACAAATACTCCTAAGAAGTCAAAGTTGAAGATTCTTTGCCGTAGGTCTTCTTGGAAGTATCCTGAAAAGGCAAAATTAAATTTTGAATAATTATAAGTAGTTTAACAAGTTAATTTTTTAAAAGTTAGTATAAGTCAAGTGCTTGTCATAACTATTTAACTATTTGTTGTTTATTACTTGAATTATTTTTGTCGAAAAGTAGGTACACATTGAAGATAAATATTGACTCCTCCAGAGATATGTAAAGGAACTGTAAATTAAATGCCAAAGCCGTAGCCATTCCAAAACATAGGAAGATAATCACTACAGTTAAAAGCCCACTATATCGGGAACCTGAGTAGACAATTTGTAAAAAGTAGATAATGCAATATGTGACCCATATAGCAACCAATAAATTCAAAAAGTACCAGTACAGTATTCTGTAGCGGTTTTGCACTATTTCAATTTTATCAGTACGTTTGTTAAATGTATATGGCCCGTGTCCCAATGTGTCACAAATGCGAAAATAATTAAACAAGGACAATTTTACTAAAGAAGTACTCATTGTTGTAGTATATTTAATATTAGTATTACACCAAGTGTTGCGTTTTGTAATGGCCGCACAATTATTTATTACATGGATGGATATATAGGTAATATAAAAAAAATGTAATATTACGTGGCAGCAGGGAGCGTAGGTTTGACTCTCAGAAATTCTATATACAATACAATATATGTACAACTATATTAAATGAAAAGTAAAGTCAATACTTTAATATTTAATAAGTAACAGCAAAAAGTTGTGCGTAAGAAAGGATATATTACACGGTAAATCGTAAAACACGCAAACGACTTACATAGCTTGATATTGAATGACACTATCAGCCGTTAAAAGCATCTCATAAAAGAGAAAATTAATTAATATTAAATATACACAAAGATAAATAGGTTTTAGCAACAAAATGAATAAAGTACACATTTGAATAAGTGTATTAATGTTTAGTACTTATTTACTTATTGCACTTTCACGAATACCTATTGTGATATGGAGAATACTATCAGTTATATTTATAGAAATATATATTTACTAACTTTAATTATTTAAGGCAAGTTTGCAGGAAAAAATATCACATAAAAAAGCCAAGTTCCAGAGCACATGAACTCCTTTAAGATTTATTTTAATAATTAATCTAAATTTGATTCTAAATTTGAATCCTTTTTTTGCTTAATGTAATCAGAAATCCCAGACAACTAACTGCTACCCTGTACAAATATTTGCAATTAAGGGGGTCCTTACGACATTAAAACGAGCGAGATGGGCACAACGGTTTAACTTAAAAGACCGTAGTTAGCTGGTCATGAAAGGCCAAATTTTTTTCTAGGGCATATGCAAGAGATTTTTTCGATTTAATGAACTTTAGTGGCCGTAATCATTTTTTAAAAAAGAAGATTTGGTATAAGGAAATGCATTGTAACGGGTAAACAGTGGCATTTAATGTACACAGAAATAATAAAATACAGATATCGGATTCACATTCCCTTTAGAATTTTGAGCTATTTCGAATGAGCCTAATTACAATTTTATATTGAACCAAAATTTTGATTTCGTCCATTTCGTAATTTGAATTGTCAGAGTTCTCTTTCTAATAAATTGACAATACATGGGACAAACAATTGGTAATGAGTTAGAGGTTCTGAAGTCAGACGTCGGGAACATATCTGGCCACTCATAGGTAATGAAGTCCGCTTTGTCGCGATATACATTCATTCAACATTAATTCGCAACCCTAAGGGTCCCCTTAAATGCAGGCTTATATAATAGGCACTGGTGGCTTGTACCTGCTCCGACAAAAGTCTAGAAAATATATGTCAGCATAAAAAATCATTTGGAAAAAGTATTTTTCATCTAGATGGGCGTATCGATAGGCGACTATGTACATAAATTGATGCTTTCAGTAAGTAGTTAAATATCGATTAACATGGGAAATATATAATATACTGTATATTAGTCAAATTTTATATATATTTTGTATCAGGAATATGGGTAATAAAATCTTATTGGTTATACCTGTGAAAGACTTCGTATATATTGTATATAATGCAACAATAGGCTATATTCTATATGTTTCAGTTATATATACATACATAATATATGGCGGAACATTACAAGTTTTATTGCTAAACTTTCTTGAATATTGTCCATGTAAAGTACTCTAGATTGATTGCTTTGGGGGCTCAACTACTAATATTATTGAATGATTGCTACTATTTAGATTGTAAAAATTTCTTAGTGTTATGGATTCCTATTTGCGACTTTCCAAATTGTAAACGATAATTTTCAATCTCAGATGCAGCAGAGCGTTTTGTAAAATAATATGTCGTCACGTCTAAATTGAGATAAAGTTTCAAATGTTTAGCATCCTCTTTTGTCAAAATTGATAATTGATAACTCGTTTAGTCAACCAACAAGCTTGTTAGAAAGCTTTACTATTGCAATGAGTAAATAAAATTAAGAAATGATCGAAAAATAATATATGATGTGTGTACATATTTTCAAAAAAAAACTATTTCCGCGAAATAAATTTTGGAGGCATTAAAAATGTTTGCCTTGTACACTTTATTAGACATACATTTCTTAAAGTAATTATAGCTCTATTTAATACTATTACTCGTAATGTACGTTCATTAAAAAGGTTATAGTGTAATTAATTAATATAAAAGTACGGTATGGGTTTACCCCAATATAGTAAAATGGTCCAATTTGATTAAACAATTATTACCAAGTAATTAAGCAAAGCTATCTTTGCCACAGCATTTAATCCTTGCTATTGTGTATATGGTTAAGATAATATAATGTATTTTCCATGCGCCATCCAATTGATTAATGGATTGTTATATTATTATGTAGACAAATATGTGGACAAAGTTACAGGTAGCAGCATGTATAAATATTTGCAGTTACCTTTTGGTATACATTTTTTAAAGTTGTATAAAATATGCGAGTAAGTTAGAAATAATTAGTTCGGCTGATTACGGTGATAAAGCAAATTTAGGCCTTTATGCAAAAGAGAATGACGCAGATACCCACATAGTATACCTTACTTCCGAAAAATATATCTAGGGTAAAATACTTTTTATTGTATTTTATTTTAGTGGTTTCAAGCAACTATGTAGTAAAAATGTAGCATCCACTAAATCAAAATTGCAGTGCATAATAAATAAATTACGGGGGGTTATGTCTGCTGTCTGTTTTATTTATTATTTTACAAAGTATAAAACGAAATTCTAGATGACTTAATTGCAAACCAGTACAAATATTTTGTAATTACATTAAAACCTGAAATATGGGTACGCGTTCCTCCTCATACATGCTCCGCCAAATGCTTGAACATCAGCATTGAAAAGAGTGTTACAAATTATTTTATGAAGTTAGTCGTGTCGGTTGAAAATTGACGACCTTATTGGCTTAAATAATTACGATACTAATTACAATAACCTTCACAAATATGAGGAATTTATTTAAATTGGTAAATTTTGTATTAAAATTGGCATTTACTTTCAGAATGTGCTATAGTACTTTCATGTTTCTAAATTAACTAATGATTTAAAGTAATTTATTTTTATTAATTTTAATTTGAAGTATACTTTGAAGATTGGTGTCTAATAATAATTTTTACTAACGCAATTTATATTTGGAAAAAGAATTATCATTACGGCAGAACACCTTAAACACACTAGTGGTCGTTGAAAATAAAAGTCATTAAGGGCTGAGTTATTGTATAAGTATTAAATTCATTAAACAAGATTTATTTGAAGGGGGAAAATATATCGATTGATTTACATACAAAAACAACTAAAGTTTGTCACAAATACATGGTATAATGAGATTACAATTTTATTGCTAAACGACATATTATATAACTTATTTTATATTATATTGTTTTTGGTAAGCATACTTAGTTGTAGATAATAAGTAGATAAAAATTTAACATTGAAGCTGAATCGTTAACTACATATAAAGTTATTTCTTTTATTAAAGATTTCTTTAGCTTAAAACGTTTCCGAAAATCTTCAAAGTATAAGGGAACTGTTAAATTTTATTTTATACCATTACTCAATTTTTACATTCATTAATAAAGTTATCGAATAATTAACTATTGCGTACATTAAAGTACGGTATGTGTTCTTTCCTATGTAATAAAATGGTCCAATTTGGATGCGTAAAGGACGGAATGAGGCAAAAATTCTTTTTGACAAAGGAGTACCATCAATATGTACCAACCAAGATCTTATGAATTCGATGGAGTATACATTAATATTTGCTGCCAACTTCATCCCAATGTATTCCACACCAGATGCAATTATACAAACAAGTGGCATAGTTAGGTAAAATGGCATCCCTAATAATCCGTACAATCGCAGTATACTAAAAATACTAATTAGCGAAAATGACACCGCGGAAAGTTTGATGAAAGGGCCAGTAATAGTAATTATCATTCTGTTCCCAATCACACAGATTAAATAATAGTTAGGGTATATAATAATTGCAGAAAGTACTGTTAGACACCTTTTACGAATTATTCTCGGATTATATATAATTAATTCTATTAGCTTCGAGTACGATTGAAAATACAATATCATAAAAATAGTCGTAAAAAGCATTGATAATACACAAAACAATCCCATATATAGAAGGACCGCTGCGGAAAACAGTTTTACCAATACATGATTTCTATTTGCAGGGGATATGACATCTAAAAGTTGTACAGCTGGATGCTCATCCAGTAGAAATACGAATGGTAAAAGAAAAGGAATGGACATCATTCCTAAAATGAGAAGGTTTAGAAATAACCCTAGGAAGTCAAAGTTAAGGATCCTGGGTTGCAGGTCTGCTTCGAAGTATTCTACAAAATAATTAAAAATGTCTATAAATAATGACATTTTCTTAACTATATTAAATATATTTGAAATGCAAAAGTATTATTGGTATTATTGTTGGTATTAATATGCAAAGGAAACTTGAACAATAGCACTTTACTTTGATACTTTCGATGCTTAGCGTAAAACAAAATGTAAATAATATCATCTCAGTTACACTCTCAAAACATATAAAAAGTCAGTTGGCAGTTTTGCTAAACAACTGAAGATATCATCAATGCAAGACTCAACTAGGGGAGATATTTTGTCGCTCAATGAATTAATTATTTTGTAAAATATAATTCTTTATCACTGTTAACCTCAAAGGGCTACTTAAAACCTCTTCTTCTCTAATTGTACATAATTATATAATAGACGAAAATCACTTTAACTTTATAAGGACTACCGATTTCTTCTATGGTTGTGTAACTCGGCTATTCTCAAGAGGGAGTAAGATGACTTATACGGTTCGCTAGCCTTTGTGTGGTAATGATTGAAAAACAGACAAGCATTTGGATTCGATTTGGCACTTGAATTAATACAAATTAAACTAAACTCACAGTTACATACTTTTAATAATTTCTACTTTGCAATTTGACATTCACTAATTATTATGATTTTATTGACATATTTTATCTGTCACGATTATTTAACTTGATCATAGGGATAATATATTATATTACTTAATTGAAATGTTATTAGTTTATTAGTTTATTATTTACTATATTGTTAAATTACATATTTACATGCATGAATACATATATGTTTGCCCTTTACATGCATAGTTAAATTTGGTCGTAATTAGTAATTAGCTCGTAAAATGCTGAAATTTAAAACATAGTATTATAGTAATTGAATGAAAATATGTTATTTGTATGATATCACACTCACTTGAAAGTTTCTTGTCGAAAAGTAGATACACATTGAAAATAAATATCGATTCCTCCAAAGATATGTAGATGAACTGTAAATTGAATGCCAACCCCATAAGAATACCAGCACCAATAAAAAGCAACACAATCGTTAACACTCGGCTATATCGGGTACCGTAGAAAATCTGAGCCAAAATGAAAAGTAGAACATAGGTAAGGAACATAAAAAGCACTATATTTCCAAAGTACCAAAAATACACTCTATATTGGTTTCGAGTTATTTCAATTTTATTATTATGCTTGTTAAAAGTAAACGGACCGTGGCACAACCTTTCACAAATACTAAAATAATTAAACAAAGCTAATCTTACAAAAGCCGTACTCATATTTGAGACTGTTGAAATATTTTTTTAAATAATTAGGCTCGTGAATTCTTTCTATCACCAACTTTACATTTGAAAAGGTAGAAAGAAGTAGCTCTACGTCTACAGCTAAGGCAATATTAAACATTGTATTTGAATATTTTTTAGTTTAGGTCTAAGCGTCTATACGGTTCTTAAGATTGCTTTATTACTTTCCTTAAGTAAATGAAAATCAAATCAATAGTATAGTGTATTAAAGTATATACCAATGTAAGTTGGTTCCAGGATACAATGTAAGCTAACCATCTTATAAATGCATAATATTATAGGGTGTGTATGTAAACGACTGCTGAATTTGATGGCATTTTAATAAAACAATATTCATTTCAATGTCCACGTTCTACAAAGTACAGATTGTTCATAGGTATGAAAATCAATAGTATAATATATTAAAGTATCTATCCATGTAAGTTTGTTCTAGGATGGAAATGTAAGCAAACCTTCTTAGAAATGCACAAACATAGGTTATGTTCACATTAAAAATAAATAATCGATTTTTCATATTATATAAAAATCAATAGGTACACAGGCTTTCATTATTTGCCTCATGTTTATTATACTGATGAAACTATTTTCATCAAATATTTATAGTAGTCGAAACATATACGATAGCTATACACAGTATGTTCTAGACCCTAATAAATTCTAAATTGTAATTACACTGGACAACTTATTAACATAGTATATTATCGTAATAATACGAAAGTATTTTGTAGGATTACTTAATGAGAATTTAATTTATTTAATGTAAATGTAACTTTTAATTGTGAAAGAGATGCTTTTAAACTATTCACTATATCTGTAGCTAAACCACTAAATCGAAACCATATGATCCCACGCCTCTATTTGCATTCACCCATGCCCTCAAAATTTTGACGAGCACTTTGCTGCTAAACCTGAGCCTTTTGGATAAAATGAGAAGAATCGAAATTGGTAAACAATTCCACGAAGGAGTGCGTCGTAATTCAGCAGCTCTGTCAGACTTTCGGTTTAGCCGTAGGAACCCGAGGAATCAAAACGCGATTTGTTTGTGATATTCCCGTTGTCCATTGTACATACTTATGTTGCAGTTCATATTGAAACTCAGTTGTATTAAACGAAGTTGCTAACTAAAGGTAAAAAATGTAAGTGACTTAACAAGCAATTCTCAAGGATCAACTCATTCTTGCTCTGCAAAATGTAATAACGTATTAGAATTATTATAATAAATGAAATGAGCAGTTGATTAATTTTCAATGCCTGGCTGGCTATTCAAGTAAATGTTATTACATTCAGTTATAATATTATATAACCATTCATGTTCGTTAAAATAAAATTAATTGCACTTCTGGTTAACGAACATTTAAGCACTCCTAGGTATTTGGAATCTTTAAAAGCATACAACTGTTTACAATCATGTGCACATCTCTATTTGCCCATTTCCAAAGATTTGAGCGATGAAGCACACATTGTTCATTAAAAATCAAAATAATGAAACGATTTAGTATTTATTGGCCAGCACGGCTCAAACAGTACTAGTTTGTATTTAACCATACTAGTTAAGTTCCGAAACAGACTAGATTGGTGTTAGACTGAACCATACTGAAGAATTTTCCGTTTGGTTTAAATCCTACTAGTACGTTTTATACGAACTGAATTTCAATATGAACTGCAAACATATTTGTATATGCATATCTTAATTAATTGATTATAAATGTACGCTACACAAGTAAGTCATAGTCACAGGAGGATACACATACATTCCAAAATATTTGGCTACATTGGCAACACAATACCCGCTTTCCTTGCTTTGCACACATGAGAATACATACACCATGGAACAGTAAATGTTTTATTGTTGAAGAATAAAGTATTAACGTTTTTAAAAAATCATTCTTTAAATTCGTGTATCTAAAAAGTTAAGCAGCAGTTATAAATATTTGCAGTTACCCATTTTTTAAAGTTCTATAAATATGTGGGTAAGTTAGAAATTACTAGTTCGGCTGATTACGATGATAACAAAGAAAATTGATGCATTTATGCAAAGGACAATGACTCAGTTATTACCCATATAGCATACCTAACTTCCGAAGAATATATCTAGGGAAAAATACATACCTATATTGTGTATTTTATTTATAGTGGTTTCAGGCAACTTATGTAGTAAAAATAAAAAACTACGATGGGTTTTGTTTGCTGTCGGCTGTCGTAATAATACTGCTTCAAAGATTTATTATTTTACAAATTAGAAAAGGAAATTATAAATAATTAATTGCTATCCTGTACAAATACTTGTAACTACATAACAAAATGGAATGTGGGTACACGTTCCTCGTACAAACATGTTTGTTGATTGAAAACTGTTTACCTTTTAAATACTTATTATGATGCTATAATTACAATAACATCCACACAAATGAGGAATTTATTTAAATGGATCAATTTTGCATTAAAATTGTTTTACACAATTGCTTTAAAAATGTGAATTAATGCTTTCATGTTTCCAAATTAAGTAATGACTTAAAGTTATTTATTTCGAGTTAAGATTAGTTGCTATCTAAATCTATTTTGACGAACACAATTTAAATTCAGTAAAAAACAAAGAGTTATCACTAGCCCAGTACACCTTAAAAACATTAGTGATTGCTGAATATAACAGTCATTCTTAAGGGCTATGGAATTATTAAATTCATTAAACAAGATTAGTTTGATGGGGGAATATATATTTATTGATGTACACTGAAGGAGATCGCGTGAAATACACAATGACAAGTTTAGCCCGGACCCAAAAGTTAATTACCCCGACTCGGAATCGAACCCGAGATACGGATTATAGATCAACCCAGCTCTACCATTGAGCTACCGAAGTAATATCCTAATCGCCCGACTTATTCT
>JAQFYC010004396.1:0-17329 GCA_034694165.1 Tomocerus mixtus | reverse complement strand
TACGATGGTTTAAATTTTGAGAATGTGAAATTCAGTTATGGAGGAGGACACATGAGGGATGATAAACTTCTGAAAGATTATAAAATTGTCCCAAGTAAGATAAATATTTTGATAATGATGGACATTTATTTTGTCAGCATGGCTATCTTTCTATAACATTAATAATGGTTTGTAAACCCTACAAACAAGCCCACGGTTGGCAAATGAGAAACCCCATGTCCCTTTTTTCCACATCCCACCGGGGAAAGATAGATTCGATTGGTTTGATTACAACCGGTATGTTCCCAAATAATATAAGAGAGTCGATTCTTCGCCGAAATCGATCTGGATGAAAATTCAGCCAATCACAAGTATAGTAAGTACCGTCCATTTGATTAACCTGTTGTAACCAATTATATTGGAGATCAAAAATAAACTTCAATACAACAGGCATTTTTTTAAGAAATTGGGGGTAAATTTCAAAAAAGAATCCTCTCCCCCATATTTCGAAAACGCATCACTCATCACTTGAGCGCAACTTGGTAAGTCAATTCAGACAGAAACAGAATTTTGGGACAACTTTTGTCCTTCATTTTGGTGCGCCCAAGTGCTGCGTTCAAAAGTTATTAACAGTTGAAAAATTGTTATTTTTTATGATATGTTTTCCGCTCTTGAATGTCCATTTATTCAATTATTTATTTATTTTTTAAACTACAAAAATATCATGAATATAGCCCAAATATCAAAAGCATCACCTCAACACATCAACGGACATACATGTAGGGTCCACTATAAATTAACACGAAGTCAACCCCCTCCCCTATAAGTAATCCCGGGTTCGTCTTATAGTTTCTTATTTTTTAACCACCTTCGTCAATAGCGCTAAAAAGTCCATAATATTCTGCATTTCCCTCCGCTAGTTAATAATATAAAATATTAAACTGATAAGATAATTATTTATTATTTCTATTTGCAGATTGTGTAATTAATTTTACGATCCGCTCTACGGGAGGCAAGTGTTATGTAGTGTAAAATTAACTACTGTTGTCAAAATTATGTTTGCGGCTTATACAAAACTTGTTGAAGCTCTCAATACTTAATTAATTATTACTATTATTAAGACTAATCATTACTTTTCAAATACAAGTATTTTCAAAGGAGTAGGAGAATATATTCAAATGCTTGTCTACTGTTTGCTGGCATTCAGTTTTTTTTTGGCTGCTGAGTACTTCATTAAACCTGTACCATGTATAAAGCTATTGTTCATTTTGCCATTTGAATAAACCTTACTACTCTTCAACTATTCATCAAATGTTATATAAATTGTGCTCTCATTTGTTACATATATTTAATTATTTTATGCATACCATGAAACTGATGAAGTAAAGGCAATGTGGCATGTGGGCTGGTACGATGCCTGGGGGGTTGTATGGGAAGCATACCTGAGTATTTAATTAAAGTTGTTCACACGAAGATTTTTTATTAATATTTCAGATGAATAATTATATAATGCAAATGCAATTGTTCGATTTCTACTTGTGTATCTCCAGGAGAGTTTAGTTACTATAGTGTATACATTGATATTTCCGTCTAGGTTCACAAACATTCATAATTTTCAAACATTCATAATTTTCCAACATTAGAAAATAATTGGCAGGCCAGTATTTGCATCCTGCAGATTTTTGTATCTGTTTCAACCCTCTGTGAAACTTTTTTCCATATAGTAAAATTATAGGGAGTAAATTAACTCATGAGCTGGTTAAGTGTAAAATCAAACGTAAGACAAAAATTGTAACATAAATCTTATGGCATATTATTATGCACTTCAGATTCAGATGCAATTACTCATGAAGATTTCTACTAACCATTGCATAACTCTTAAAATACCACGGCTGAGGTAAATACTTTCCTGTTGTGAAACAAGGTCACGCCAGACAACCTTCACACTGCACAATGTGATGTATTTATAATTACTTAATATAATATGAGTGATGTTGGGAAAAATGGGAAGCATTTTACTAAAGTACGAAGTATTGTCTGATACCATGTCATTATACTAAATGTGTGATACATGAAAAAACCAACCATAATTAGTAATTGTTAATTAATAATTAATGACAAATACTACCCGTATATTTACTACAGATGTATAAACAAATTACGACAAAATATCCCCAGTGCCCCACTTATTTTTGAACATTGCATTGCACGTGATTACAGAGTCTCATTTCCCAGAAGATTGCAATTGCACTATCTGTTAATGAGAAAAAATTGTGAATCCCTACATTTTCCTTACCTGGTATACATAATTTATATGCTTTTTAAAGGGTAATGTTTCATATTGGCTGTGCTTTGCTTGCTCATGCTCATGTTTAATTGTGTTGAAAACAACCCCCTGCCCTGCCCTGATGACGTTGGTTTGTGATTAAAAATGCAGCTTATTCTCACATTTATTTCACATTGACTACGTTCACCTGTAGGTGTCATTCTTCACAATTTCATCCAGTATGCAAAAGGAAGAAATCCAAACATCTACATACTTGTCTGCATCCAAACTTTGCAATTGCAAAATGAAAATAAAGTTTCAATGTATTTTCACTATTGAATTATTGGGGCTGCTCTCATTAAAATTTTGCTGTATTCAAGCAAGTATATTGAATCGTGATCGTGATGGAGGAAACTATATCCAACTTGGGCAAAACATCAGTGAGATAAGTAGTACAGGTAATGAAATTAATCAAATTTGACATTCACATTTTAAGATTGCCTATTCTTTTTATTGTGACATTTAATTAGTACTTAAAAATATTGTAGAGATCAAAGACTTTTTCTCCTATTTCGTCAAAGAAGCTCCGAAACACAGCCCAGATTATGAAGCTAGCAATTTGCCTGAAAATATTCCATGGTTAAATAGAAATTTGATGGAGAGGGGAGCGGCATCCTATAAACGGAATTTCATGGGCGTGTCTCTTGCGACCCTTTATTCTGGAATTGAGTTATTCGTCATTAAATCCACATCTTCCGTTCTACTTATTAGTGGAACAGTGGCCACCAAGAAAGCTGCTTTCACAAGAATATTGCGAACTGTTCAACACATGATTTACTGGTGTAGTTCCGGTATGCAACTTTTGCAACCAGGATCCCCAGCTTTCAATTCTATTCAAAGCGTTCGACGGAAACATAGATCAGCAGCTTATATTGCCACAAATCGGTCAAAAGAAACAATTAAATTTCTGGAAAAAAATAAACTAGAAAAAGTAGGAACACCGAGAGAAATGATAAATTTGGCCAAAGCGCTTAAATCTGATTTGGTAATCGTGGACACAAAAGAAGCCCCTCGTCATTTGTTGAATTGGGATTCTACAGTTCCCGTGAGCCAATTCGATTTGGGTGTCGTCTCATTTATTATATTTAGCCATGTGGCCATGAATCCAAAAGCATTTGGGGTTTATGCTGCAACTCCTGAAGATATCCACGCGTTTGTGCACCAAGCAGCAGTAATGGCAAGGATCCTGGGAGTTCAAGATAGATTTAACGTTGCCTTGAATTTACCGCCCAGCGAATATAAAAGGTTCTACAGAAACATAGTTGTGGGAAGTTTGAAAAATGTAGACGAAACCGTTCTCCATATAATGAAAGTGACAATGGAGGGAATGTCAGACAATTTTGTTGTGCCTTCTTTTCTTCAATTGAATTGTTGGCTATACTACTCCCTTAAAAATAGTCTGAATGAATATGAAGGAAGGAATATTCTAAAAATAATGACTCTCAATGACCGAATATGTCTTTTTCTTCTTAGTGTGACCACGGGTCCTTTAAATCTAAGCATTATTTATTCTAGTCTTGCAACGGCCACATTTAACAGTTGGTTTTCAAGTCAGTTAATAAAATTTGGCGCAGCAATATAATTAATAATTATTCATGCGTGTGTTTGCGCATCATTGGGGTCTTACTTACTATTACTACGGTTGATACATACTAACTAACATTATCTCCCAGTTTGCATTACTTCTCACTATATGGCATCATATCTTGGCCTATTATTGGCTTATATAACAATCCAAAAGCTGCTACAAAATTTCTGTATAATATATGGAAGTACGTGACCACTAACTCTAATGTGTTATTTAAGTTGTATTCGTGTATACTTATTTTACTTAATGTGTTATTTTGAAGTACTTTAAATTGAATTAAAAATTATTTATTTTCAACATTTTAATAAAAGACGGAATTAAAAAATGGAAAAAATGGAATTTCTAGCAAATTACCAGGCAGCTGTAATATGTTACTGTTTAATATTTCCATTATGTTATTCGTCACTACTACTCCTTATTCTATATATTTTCTAACTGGGTTTTCACTTTGGAATAGGTAAATGAGTAAACGGGTAATCAGGTAATGGAATTACCGACTTACCGATCGGTAATGCGAGTAAATCCGACGAGTAATCTGTTCCTATCTAAATACACACGAAATAGTATCTCTTTACTTGTTTACTTGCCATGAAGGCAGGTAATTCAGGTAATTCTTAGGTAAACCCAGACAGTTTCCTCAGCAGCGCATTTCAATTAAAAGATGTTAACATGTAGAATGATTTTTTAAAGCAAAATCTGTTGTTGAGGGATACAATACTGAATAACCTAATTACCACTATTGAACTTCGTGGTTCGCTCACTTCAGCTCACCAGTAAAGCCAGAAAACAGTTAAGCTTTACTTGTTAATGTGATTACCTAGGTAATATTTTTCCAAAGTGAAAACCCAGTGTGACTATTCCTTCGCCTCTCAATTTTTCCTATTTGATTCCACTTTTCCCCTTTCTCCGTAGTTTCCTTATTACGGCTTCGTCCTTTTTCCTTCTTTTACCTGCTTTGTCTCTTTTCTTCCGCTATGCACATCATTTTTTGTCCCTTTTTCTCCTTTTCCTTCATATATTATTTCCCTATCAATTTTTCTTCTTTTCCTTCTCCTGTCTTCGTTTTCTTCCTATTTTTATTTATTTTGCTAAACGCAACAAAAAATTCAGGTTTCAAGTTACGACATGGCTAGAGGAAGTATTTCCCGGACCTTTGGCGATTCCCGGGAAACGGGAAATCCCGGGAAAAATTGTATTGAAAAATTAGCCTTATTATGCATTTATTTTTACATTATTTTTATTTAATTCTTCATCACTGGAACTAGTGCAGGCTGTAGGCAAAGTAAAAGTAACAAAAAAAGTAACGTAACAGTAAAAAACGAAAAATTAAAACTAACGGAGCACCTACGTCGTATGTGCTTCGTTACTTTCCATATATATACTTAAGAGTGTTCACGTCACAATCTCCAAGCAAAAGAATACATAATGACCTTACCGAATGACATACGTTATGGGAGGCAATGAGTATTTATTGCAAAGCATCATTTGGTAGAATATCTTAGAAAGAATATTGTTTAATTTTTCGGGAATTTCCCGGGAAATTGTATACAACTCCCGGGACAAATTTCCCGGAAATACATCCCCTAGACATGGCATTCCTCTGCAATATTCCTTAAAATGATTGTTATCTCAATATGCGGGCGTTAGTTTTGAAAACGTATGTTGTATGCTTAGCTTTTATATATTTATTATTTAGGTCGTAGCTTGGAGTTTGCCAATTAATTTTTCTCAGTTACTCCTACTCGTAACTATTCCTTGCAACTGGTATCCAGTATCCAGTATCGTATCGAGTAATCGTAAAACATATACTGCGTACAACTTCCTGACTTATAGCCATTCGGTTGTCTGCATCTCATCCAAAAGTTTCCAATCTGCCTTAATCACAAAAGAAACTTTAAACTTCCTAATACACAGTAAACTGTCGCTTCCTCAACTTACATTAGTATTCAAAATGTCCATTCCAAATCCATGTTGTTGCTGCACCCTAAGAACTGGATCTACAATAGTTGCATTTCTATCAATTGTAAAACGCTCTTTTATATTATATAATATTTGCAACTAATTTTTAGCCGATGATAGAAAAATAATGCGGCTTTGTTGGAAGTTTATTTGGGGAAAATACTTCATCAATCGTCTAGAATTAGTCGAGTTATTGAAAATATTTGACAAACTTTGAAACGGAAGTTTTTTACTTTAACGTAATGATGACTTCCGGAGTCTTGTAACTATAACTATAAATCCAAGAAGTGAAAACTTTCAATTTAACTTCGTAATTGCTTCACTTTTCTTTAATATGACTGATTTTATATCCATAGCATTCATGAAATTGTAAAAAATATAACATTATGAAGCCATAGTTATAGATATAGCCTCCATCAGAATTTTAGGATAACAGTTCAATATTAATACCAGAACTACAGTAGTGGTACACCAGTAATGATGCTGAGAAATGTCGTCCAAATATACACCCCCTTCCCAAAGTTGGGATCAATGCTAGATAATTCTAGTTATAGCAAAGGCAAGCAATATTGTCTGTCTGAAGAAATTCAATTCTACGATACTTTCTCTGCGTAGAAAATGGCAAGGGTGAGAAGCGGTGAAACCTGTCAGGTGAGCAGTGGGAAACTAACTATTTAGAAAAGTATGCAACATGTGGGTAATTGGTGGTAATAATAATGGCATTTACGTCATCAAAAGTAAAGCAACCTGATAAACTTTAGAATTGATAACTATCATCACTTCGGTAGGAGCAGCTCTTGCCAGGGTTGAAGCTCTGCTTTTTAGTCTAATCTATGTATAATAAATAAATGTCAGCTTAAATATTGTTTACTGAATAATTAATTATCATCAATTAAAAGACTTTCTTTAATAAGATCAATATTACTTATTTAAGTCAAACTAAATAAATGGTGTGCTTGCTCCTTCGGCATTCGCAACTTATCTCATAAACTGTACGCGTTAATGTCTACGTTTTTATCTTTCCATAATATCCCATAAAAATGTCCCGGTTAATCCTTTTCTATGTGCGTCAATTTCGCCGTAGTATGTGCTGGGAACTTGTTCTCCATTCTCAAGTTCGCTGGTTGGGCGAATACCGGTATTTACATTTACGGTATTTGAAATCTATGGTCAGTCAGCCGCATAAAGTAGAGGGCCAAGGTCATAGAATGCATCACTGATATCTAAATCCTGTGCATAAATTGTCCACCAAAGAATGGGATTTCTTACAGTCTTGCTGACAATTTAAATGTGGGAGAATATAATGCAAAAATCGCCATGATGCCATCAGTAGGTGTAGCATTTCTGAGACGCAGAGAAGAACAGGATGTAGGACAACTATAAATACAATAATGTAGTTGAGCTGACGACTTTGGGACGTATGATAGCGAATTACGATAAGAACTGTCTTCCTCGCTACAAAATGTAAAATTGATCTTGCATTGGTTTACTAACATGGTAGTAATTTTGCAAACATATAAATATATTACACAATGACATTTGACATTTAACAGACAAGTCAAGCCAACAGAGAGGTAGTTTACATATTGCATAGTATGCTAGGTCAGTAACGCTATTATCAGGTACCAGATTCTCAACTAGGTAGCAAAATTGCGATATCGCAATTTGTACCGGTTGCTAAGAAAATTAAAATTCAAAATTCCTAGCAACATGTACTGATTGCGATATCGCAATTTTGCTACCGAGTTGAGAATCTGGTACCTGGAATCTGGACAACAAATATGTAGCATACAAATCTACATAGAATACGTCGTATATCTTATACACATTTTTCAGGTTTAAACAAATCACACGCTCAAACTGAGACAAGTTTGCACTTCTACTATAACACGCAGTTTTACTGTCTCAAATAAGATTTTTCAGATATTACATTGACGTTAGGTAAGGTACTACTTAGATTTTACATAATGTTCAGTTTTACACACGTTTTTATGCATGTAGTGGGATGTAGACCTGGTAATTATAAAATTTCCAAGAGGTTTATTGTGCGACAATTTCTAAAATGTAGTGCATTAGAAAGTATAGTACCTATATGCTGGTTTTCTGCAATACTAACTACTTTATAGTATGTGATGCATGCAAATGTGCATTCTTATTAGCAATTCAGCAACGAAAGTATCAACAACTGATTCTCAGTTTGATTTCCAATTATACTGTAGTTACATGCCTTAAAAAGTTTGTAATAATTCTAATAAACATTATTTGAAACACAATTTTCTTGTATTCGTTTGCGAGTAAATTTTATAACGGGGTCAACCGAAACATATCTTAAAGTTTTACCAGAAATGGCAAGTGCCAATTTAACCGAATTCGGATTTGTTCCTTGGGAATACCATCATCCACAACAAGTTGAACCTTTTTGGTTTGAAAAAATAGACGGTAATGAGCTTAGGCTTTGGTCAAACAGAAATTTGCCTGCATTTGGCATTATATGTTTTGCATATTTCATTCTCATTACTGTTGGTCCTCGATGGATGAAAAATCGGAAAACATACGACTTAGAAAAATCACTGGCAGCTTGGAACTTTTTTCTTTCACTATTTTCATTGATAGTAGTCATTAGGGTGGCTCCAGAAATTATTCAAACTCTGCTCCAGCCAGATGGCTACTATAAATCCGTTTGTATGCTGTAAGTAAAATAAGGGTTTATTTATGACTAAATATTAGTTTGCGTGGAACTTGTATAACTTTTACGTGGGACAGCCTTCTTCTTTGGGCGAATTACTTCTGCATTACATTTGCATAATACTGACTTTAATGTGGCATAAAAATAGATCAACTTATGCGTGGAAAAATGGGAGAACGTCAGTCTTAGAAGAAAATGCAACGTACTTTATTTATGATAAAGGCTAAACATTGAATTTAAAATATAGCAGATATAACCGCGGACACCCTCATTTTGAGGATGAACCATTTTTTGAAAAACAAAGTGAGATTAGGCTACTCTAATTAGCTTAGGTTAGTTAAATATATAATATAATACCACCAATAACTAATTCCCTGAAAATAGCATTCAATAAGTTAATCTAGTTTTGTGCCACACAAAAGTCAGTATTATGCAAAGGTATTCCCACACAAAAGTCATTGGGCCTTCATAATGGTCCCCACGCAGAAGAAATGCGCCCTTTGAAGAGCTGTGCCCCACGCAAAAGTATTAAAAATTTCACGCAAACTAATTACAAGCCGTTTATTTATTGCCACTTTAAATATCAACATTAATAAAAAATACATGATGGCTATTTAATATATATGTTATAATCTAGTAAGCTAAATCAATAATATTGAAATAACATAACGTGTATCTGTCTTAATTTAGGGACAAGTACAACTATTCAACAACATTCTGGGTGTTTCTATTTGTGATATCTAAAATTGTAGAGTTGGGTGACACTGTCTTCATTGTGCTTCGGAAGAAACCTCTAATATTTTTACACGGGTGAGCAAACTAGTGTGTTAAGCACAATATTTATTAAATATTTGCAATGCAAACATATGGTCGATATAGTAGTAGTTTTAAAATATTTATCGCAGTCTCAGTAATATGTAATAGTAATATTAGCTTATCCCCTTCTTATGACAATGATGCAGTAGCTTTTAAAGTGTAAAGTCTCTAATTTAATTGAACGTCAAAGGGAGTCAAGGATTCGATTTGATTCAGTTTAATTAAATCTCCCTATCCTATATACTAGTACACAATATGTAATACAAGTACTGTACACAAAAATTCGCTAGGTAATTTAATTCTTTATAGCATAGCGTGGGAAAAACAAGATAAATATTTTGTATATACATAAAATACATGGAAGGGATTTTATTTGTTCTTTTAGATTTCACCATTTCAACATGGCATGGTCTTCCAATTATATATTCATTCTTGGAGAACCAATGGCTAAATGGGTTGTATTGATAAATTCATTTGTACACACCATTATGTATGCATATTTTGGCTTGAGGGTAAGAGTAACTAATTATTTGCTTAAGTCTTCTATTGGTTCTGCTGACAAATTACTTATTTTGGGATTTGAAAACTAATTTAATGATGTTTCAGGCTTTAAAGATTAAGATACCGCAAAAAGTCTCAATGCTGATTACTAGTTTGCAAATATCGCAGTTCGTTTTTGGACTAATTTCGCAGACAACCTTTCTTATGGACGAAAGTAAGTTAACATATTTGTAATTTTAATATTATATTAAATGTGGCTATTAAGCAGACGTTATATGGAGATTATATAGGTTAATTTTTAGTCATAAATCACCTTTTGTCTGCCAAGTTAAATACAATTATTATGCATTTCAAGTGTATAACGCGGAATTAGTGAATACCTTAATGAACACTAATATATAGATTCCCATTTTTTATCAAATTTTTATAGAAAAAGGACGGCCTTGCTTCAGAACTACTGACTCCTACTTCATGACATTCTTCTTTCTGATTGCATATCTATTTCTTTTTGCACAACTCTTTTATCGGGCCTATATTGTTAAAGGAAAAACCAAAATAGCTTGATGAATTCTATTTAACTGATAATTATCACCATTTTCATTAGAGTTAATAGAGATTCTAGCTGTTTCTCTATGCTTAAGGTCTGTTTGGCTGACTTAAGCCAAAGGGGTACAAGTTAAATGCCTATTAATTATTGTAATAATAATTAATAAAAGGATATTCTGACCATAGCAAGCTCAGTAACAAATATTATGCATATTAAAATAAACTAGCAAAATTAAACTAACATTTCGCATGCGTTATGAATCGTATAATTAAGCAGGCTCGTAAGTTTTACAAAGCAATGCACAATGTGACAGCGATTTCCATAACCAAAGCGAAAATTATCTTCTAGCACGACAACCATATTCAACCAATGTATCGTAAGTACTTTAATTCATGTTCCTTTTCCATATAATAAGTAATCAAACAGTTTTGAAATAAAATATCTAACATTTTCATCTTTAGCTATCTTTCGAATAAAAAATGTAATAAAGGACTTCGAGACCGACTATTTGGTGAAAGCAATTTTAATTGTTTTTTCTTTATTGCTCAGGTTAAAATAAAATGACACTTCTACAATATATTATTATGGTATTGAGTAGTGACTGAAACACGGCGAAATGTTCCTGAGGGAAAGGTTATCTCACTATTTTTGGTACCAGCCTAAAAACAAAGATGAGAAAAGCTAAATGTTTTCAAAAACCCGTTCATTACTTACAACGGAAGCTAGGAACTAATAATAGATAAATAGGCATAAATGACGAATTTTATATTGTGAAAAATAGTTTCAGATTAATCACACAATAAGCAAGTTACTTTTCCAGTCCAGAAAACCAGTTCCATACGAGTAACCAAACCAGCAAACCCCTAAACTTTATTTGCTTTCATTTTTAGGGATACGCACAATTCGATGAATAATGGGTCAATTTCTGTGGACTGCATTTATAGAAATTTCATTGTTTTAAATGTAAATACTGTGCCACAATGTTTGACAATGTCATTGTTATCTAAGTGCAGCAAGAATGTTTATTTTAAGCACTTTTAACCAATGTTACTTTTACATTTTTACGAGGAAATTATAATTATCGAACGACATTTTGGATATTTCTTTTTGACGTTTCCAAAGTAGTCGAGCTAGGTGACACCGCATTTCATGTTTTCAGAAAGAAACCAGTAATATTGGCGTTGGTAAGCATTGATAAGTAGTAAGTAAACCACAGAGTAAATGTTAACAAAATAAAATACTTTCAGTTACAAAGCTAATAAAAGGCAGAGTAGGACTCAAGAATGTCTCATTTTCCTTAAGTTAGATCTTATTTTGCAATAAATAACTATAAATAACATATATCCTTATTAGAAGCCTTCTAGGTAATTGTGGTTTTTGTTTTTATGCACAACTAAAAATAACAGCAAAGTATCCTTAACGGGTTGTAAATAGCATTCAAAAATAAGTAGGTAAGTAATATTTTATTAAATTAATGCTTATATGAATGTGAACATGATTAGCGTTATTGACCACACGCTGCACACTGTTCATAATTTTAGTTACTGTTTTCCGTTGCTAATAATAATAATGGTATGGACCACTCCAGTAGTACTGTTGTCCGTAACATTGCATTGCTTATTGTGCCCTTACAACTACATATACACTGTCCTGTTAAGTAGTTCACCATATAACAACGAAACCAATCGGCAATCCTTGCAGTTTTAGCTTATGCACCATTTATTATTAAATCTGCGCTGCGCTATAATTGCCCATTCTTACGCGAACCAGTATAATTTTTCCCATTTTCATCCAGTACCTGTAATTATGAACATCAAGCACATATTATGCATTTTTATTGTTGAGTTATTGAGCATACTGTCATTTAACTGGTGTATTGAAGCGAAAATCGCAAGTCGTGATCGTAATGGAGGAAACCGCTTACTATTTGGACGGCATAACGGGAAGATTAAAAATAATGGTAACAAAATCCTTCCAGCTTTCTAAATTAAAATAATAGTTGTAAAAGTAGTCAACAATAATTTTAAATATTTATTTTAGAGATCAAAGACTTTTTCTCCCATTTCGTCAAAGAAGCCCCAAAACACAGCCCAGATTATGAAGCTAGCAATTTGCCTGAAAATATTCCATGGTTAAATAGAAACTTGATGGAGAGGGGAGCTGCATCCTATAAACGGAATTTCATGGGCGTGTCTCTTGCGACCCTTTATTCTGGAATTGAGTTATTCACAATTAAATCCACATCGTCAGTATTACTGATTAGTGGGACAGTGGCCACCAAGAAAGCTGCTTTCACAAGAATATTGCGAACTGTTCAACACATGATTTACTGGTGTAGTTCCGGTATGCAACTTTTGCAACCAGGATCCCCAGCTTTCAATTCTATTCAAAGCGTTCGACGGAAACATAGATCAGCAGCTTATATTGCCACAAATCGGTCAAAAGAAACAATTAAATTTCTGGAAAAAAATAAACTAGAAAAAGTAGGAACACCGAGAGAAATGATAAATTTGGCCAAAGCGCTTAAATCAGATTTGGTCATCGTGGACACAAAAGAAGCACCTCGTCATTTGTTCAGTTGGAATTCTACAGTTCCCGTGAGTCAATTCGATTTGGGCGTCGTCTCTTTTATTATATTTAGTCACGTTGCCATGAATCCAAAGGCATTTGGAGTTTACGCTGCAACTCCTGAAGATATTAAAGCATATGTGCATCAAGCAGCAGTAATGGCAAGGATCCTGGGAGTTCAAGATAGGTTCAACGTCGCCTTGAATTTACCGCCCAACCAATATAAAAGATTCTACAGAAACATAGTTGTGGGAAGTTTGAAAAATGTAGACGAAACCGTTCTTCATATAATGAAAGTGACAATGGAGGGAATGTCAGACAATTTTGTTGTGCCTTCTTTTCTTCAATTAAATTGTTGGCTATATTACGCTCTCAAAAGTAGTCTGAATGAATATGAAGGAAGGAATATTCTAAAAATAATGACGCTCAACGACCGAATATGTCTTTTTCTTCTTGGTGTGGGTGCTGGTCCGCTAAATTTAAGCACTATTTATTCCAATCTTGGAGCGGCTACATTTAACAGTTGGTTTTCAAAAGAGTTAATAAAATTTAATGCAACATTATAGTTAATTATAGTAGATAAGTGTTCATTCATGATAGCAGTAGCAGTCCTGAGTTATTTGCTACTGAATAATTGCAAGGTCTGGCATTAATTTTTCAGCGTTTCCTATGTAAGTATATCCATACATGTACTCAGTTAAGATCAAGTGACCCTTTTTGAAGATAAAATGCATAATTTCTATGCAAAATGTGGACGTTTTTATTAGTTAATAATTTAATTATTTTTGTCATGTAGTAATACAATTCATGTTTGAGTTTTAGGAGTTGCGTTTCAATGATCCAATATCTGTCCATATTGAATTAACTGTGCAGTTACATATTTAATTATATTATGCATTAGCAAATATTAATAAAAGTATTAAAATGTCATATACTTTCCAATATACCATGTACATATGTACTTATATGTACTGTAATAGTCCTTTGCATGTCGTTACCAATTGTATTCAATTTCGATGAGTGAAGCCACGCCATTTTTTGCATATAATGTATTGGTGTTTTCCAATCAAAATGAAATTTTGTAAAATAATATGCAAAAATATATAACTAAAGTGTAAAGCTTCACTCAAAGTACTCTCAAAAGCATTATCTGTAGATCTTAAGTGCATAGAAATTATAAAGTTATTTGAAATTAGGCAATGTAAATAGTGGTAAATAAAAAATGCATTTGAATATGCCAAAAGAATAATTTGCTAAACATTGTTGATTTTATGCTGGCTGAGTGTAAAAAGTATATCTACGTGTGTGTATTATAGTTTCTTAATTGCTGCATTAGGCCTAAATACTTGACTACTAGGTAGTCTAAATTAATCACGAATATAAATATGTATACATGTATTCTGTAAGTTTTGTCCACACTGTAAGTTTATTATATACACACAGTAAGTCGTTATTTCTGAATACCATCCGAATACTGAAAATAGATTACAACTTAGCTCCAAATGATTTAGCTCACTTTAATACTTTGTAAATAAAGTCAAATGACTACATTATTGCCTGGGCATACGAAATCTGAGCTTGCATTTAGTGTGCATACAACAATGGCATACCAGAAACATAATATATGGACCATATCTACGAGAGGTGTAGCATAAGTGGGAGACTTTTCATTTTTATATATTTTTGTAACTTTTAACCGGTTCAACCTTTTTGAATTGTGTTAACGGAATTCAATGCAAGGATAAATTTTATTTTCTCACAAGGCCCCAACTTATTGGGGTAATGTGAGATTTGACCAAAAACTAACGGATTTCAATGCAAGGATAAATTTTACTTTTCCACAATGCCCCAACTTATTGGGGCAATGTGAGATTTGACCAAAAATGGACTGTATTCACTTTCGCTACTTTATTACACACAGTTTTGCAATGTTTTATTGATATTACGAAAACGAGAACCACAGTTATCTTTAATAGTGCCGACATATTTTATGTGACCGGTGTCTTTCTTATTCGGAATGGTTTTGAACTAGTTGTTAAATGTTGCATACGCTTAAATAAGAAACTGTGCAATGCTGCTTGTAGCATTAGTTATCCCACTATCTGTTAATTGCTAATCGTATTAAAAACACATAAACATTTTAATTTACTGACAATTATTCTAAACAATGTCAAACCATTCAATGTCATTTCTTCTCCAACACGTGCAACTAAACGACATATGGAAAATATATCGTCGTTTGTACTTATGATCTTCAAACTACTCCCAATAAATAAAATTTCTTTTTGTCGAAAAGTAATTAAATGATTAATCATAAAAGTGCTGTAATATTTAATAGTGACGGCTTACAACATTGATCCAGAGTATATCCATTTAAATTAAGAAAGGACTAGACCCAACTTTATGGAACGAGAAAAGGTCAAGACCAAGATATCTTTTTTATTGTATAAGGGCTAAGAAAAATATGATAAATATAGGGTAGGTATATACGAGTATATTGGAACTTGGCTTCCACTAATATTTGATGTGTTATACTTAAGTACAAAAGCTCTTAAAATATCTTGGTTTTTCCTCGCAAATTCCACAAAGTCCTTTCACATTCTAACTAGAAACGTGTTCTGGTCTTTTCTAATAGGTACATAAGTGACGATAAACATTTTAGAAAGTGTTTCAACTTTCAACACCATGAGACATTTTTGCTTTTATGTTACTATGCGTATTGCCCAAGAACTATTTAATGGCACTTTATTTATAACCTTAAGGGTAGGCAGTACCACAAGCAAATTCGTGAGACGCAAACTAGCGCGCCCATGTAAACTCCTACACAAAATTTAAAATTTTGCCATTTCAGTTTCTCATGCATAACTCAATGATGGGTTATCGAAAAAAGTCGAATTTTTTTCTGGAGATGCCTTCTAGGTACAGCTCCGACTTATCATTCCCAGATTTTTGAATTAATTTTTAATTGAGTCAGAAAAAAATTCTAAAGTTTTCCCACAAAAATTTGATAATCCTGATAGCTAAGCTTAATTTAGGTGGATTGATCGAATTTAAATTGAGTTCTCCATGTGTTGGTGGAGTAGGAAACACATGTATTTGCTAGGTGTACTGCCTACCCTTGAAATTTATAGATTACAACTTTTTTGCGTATATTTATGCTTAGGCGCAATTTTGATGAATTTAAAATCCTTAATTAGATGCATCTACATATTATATAGATGCCGCTGGATTGCTTAATTACTATATGAATGTTTAAAAAGTGTTACGTACTGTGAGCAATCTGAATTAAAAATTTTATTACGAATTTTGCAGATTACCACTAATTAGTTTAAATTCTAATTGGCAAATTAAATTTTAAGAAAAAAACGCATTGTGGGGCTGAATCACATTTACCATCGCTTCGCCGGCATGCATCCAAGACAACGATCAGCTGCACCATTCCAATTTTGGTCCATGCCATCCTCTTCTTCCATTTCGGTATCTACAGTTCTTTGCCGGACTATCGTGCCATATCCATCCCATCCATCGTCGTTAGGGACCACTACGTATCCTACTTGTCTAGCCCAAGGTAATGCTTCCCGTTTCACAATAACCTGCTCAGATCTTTTATGTCGCCAGAGTCGCTCCTCCACTACATCTGTTCTTATGGCACCTGAAGATGTTTCTGAGTCGGAATATAATATTTTGTATCTCTTCTTGGCGTCAGTTTTCTTGAAATCCAATGACACTAATGCAAAAAGAATTAGTAAAATTAATCTTAGCGCAGACATTTTTCGGTAGTTACTGTGTAGCTTTGCTAATGAAACTAATATGTTGATAGCCTTCAGTAGAAATAGAGGATTTTTGGAGTCTCCTTGAAATTTATTTATTTTGAGCAATTTCGTTTATACTTAATTGGTGTCTTTTGATTGGACAATAGTAAATTAATAATAAATCTGAATATGTAAATGGTCTTATTGAGAAGTTTAGCGTTTGATGGAAATTCTTAACAGTATGAACTTACGAATAATTACGCACATAAAAGTAAAATAACACATTAGACCAACTAATTATATTATCAAACACTCATCAAAGTTTAGGTGCAGTATATATAGGAACCTTCATAATAAACATAAAGATGTAGCATGCCCATCGCATTAAAATTAAAATATTTAGTATACGCAGAGAGGTTCGTAAAACTATTGGCTAGAATAAATGTATATTAATAAGCGAAACTTCAAATTTTATATAACTGCAGATGATACTTATTACCAGCGAAGCTGGATATGCTTTCGTACAGTCAGTCCGTCCGTCCGTCCGTCTGTCCGTCTGTCCGTATACAAAATAACGCCCGAAGTATTGGACGGATTTCAACCAAAC
>JAQFYC010004395.1:0-17333 GCA_034694165.1 Tomocerus mixtus | reverse complement strand
AGAGTGTTTACAGACACACAGACAGACAGACATTGCGATTACATAAGCCAGCCTCGCACACTCGGGCGGGCTAAAACACCCACCCATGTAAGTAAGATGTAATTGATAATAATTACTTAGAAACCCCATTACATACATAATGCATATACCTACTACGTCTATTACCAATCGAAGGAATTAAATTGTACTTTACTTTTACTTTTATCAAATCATAATCAAGGTTAGGAAAATATAAATTATAATTTAAAAAAGAGAAAGTAAACCAAAAGCAATTATAAATCAGTACATTAAATTAGGGAAAGGGAAAACAAAAAGAAAACCAAGTATTAAGAAACGGAAATTATAACAACTTATACAAGATCACAGTGATTGCGCTAAGAAATGCAGATTGACCGGTACAATTCGCAAAAAACGTTTTGCTACCAGCTAGCTTTGCTTTTATGATAATAGTAGAAATAGATAATTACGTACGTAATAATTACTTAAGTATCAATCAAAACACTATTAATTACAGTAAGTAAATGCTAAATACTTAAGTATAAGTAAATACGATACGATGGCAGATTAGTGTTAGTAATAAGTTAAGTAAATCCAATGCGATTCGCAGACAAATACATAAAAGTAACAACCTACTATACAGTACAGACGCAATTAACTAATTTGGTGTAGTGTGATAATAAAGAGATTGTAATTGTATATATATTAGCTAATAAATACTTACTTATACTATTATGCGGTACTCCATTAAATAGTAAATTCCTATTGTAGTATCTTACGTAATGTTATCAAATTTGTCACACTAACATGACATGACACGGTACGACAACACACTGACATGACATGACATGACACGACAACATTGTATATATTAACGTTAGCTTCGCCTCATACACAACTCAACGCAGCTCTACTACAGATATTATACTTACTAATTCACATGTTCGTGGCGTGGCTTGGCTTTGGCATGGCGTGGAATGGCATTGTTACATTTTCTCTGTGAGATGTCATACATTCAAGAATAGACTTTCTCTCAAACCTCAAGACGTCATTCGGTCCCTAATGTAGTGATACAGTAACGTAGTCAATCAAGTCAATTGATGCACAAAGAATAAAATATATTAACATAATACTTTCCCTTCTATTGTAATAAATAGAAGATAAATAGCTTAGTCGTAGTACGTATCTAATATCGTTAAGTACATAAAACATAAAAGAATTGTCATTATTTGTGTTTTAGTAGCTACAGTACATAAGTATTCCATAATTACTTCAATGTTCATTTTTGTAGATGTAAATTGTATACGAGTTCAATGTCAATGTACGTACGTACATATTATAATAGTTTAGTATACCTACAGTACAATGGTAGAGCAAGGGTTTTGCAGAAGATGGACTTGTCTGGACCGTATTCGTTCCCGTAACGTAAGTAAGGGTAAAATGTAAGGTATATAGTGTATATATATATTTAAGAATAGTATTATATGTACATTAGGTTGAAAAACTGACTGGGTTCTTTCCCCTGGCTTTCTTCAGGTTGAATTATACCATATAAGTATTTAGTAGGTAGATTATAGTAGTAGAGTAGAGAGTATAGATGCCCTATGTATCTTTGTAGAGTAATGTGGAAGAGGACACGGGCAGGATCCATGGGATTGGGAATTAATGGTCTGTGGACACGGAGTGCACTCAAGGACAAAGACAAAACTTAATGGATTCTAGACTTTGACTCTTTATGAGATGATATGATGAGCTGCATGTATATAGAGTAGTAGTAGTGGAGAATAGAATGGAAAGAGGATTGCTTTCGTTATTCACTCTACTCTGCCTATTACTTATTTAGTTGTGAACGAGTGAGGATGTCTATTTAAGTATAAGTCTTGTCTTGTCTGATTGTAAGTCTGACTTGGACATGAACTGGAATGGTAAGGATGGTAACTAGACTGGATTGCTCTGGATTCTGGACTGGACTGGCCTGGATGGTATATGGACGGGACTGGTGATTTCTGAACTGGACTTGGACTTGGACTGGATGGATTGATAAGTATAAGTAGGAGAAAGGGAAAAGGCTGGAGAAAGTATGTGTGTGGGTATGGATATGGATGAAAGGAGTTTGTATTGTACATTGTACTTAGTACGGTGTACTATTAAATACTACGGTTTGGCTACTACTCACTCTCTTGTGATTATACAATACAAATATAATGGAGAGAGCGAGAGAGAGAGGATGGGTTTATTTATGAGATGAGACGTAAGATTACGTGAGAAGGACTTGAGAGGACAACAATAGGAAATTTGGATTGGATTGGAGCGAGCGTGGATGTACCTGTCGGAAGTATCTTGAGAGGCGGACATGTCTTCGGAAGAGATGGAGGATCCGGGTTGGCTCACAGCCAGCCTGAGATCGTCTGGTAAAACTTCCTCGCTCCGATGGACTCCTATGCCACCTTTGCTACGACCAAAACCTAAGCGTCTCTTTCGTCCTAAACCCAGTTCCATCATCCATTATTAGATGATTACACTAAACATTTACTTTATCCCTCCTCCAGACTATATTCTAATTCTTGTAACTCATCTGGAACGACTTGTAGTTATTAAATGTGTCTCCTTACATTTATCAAGTACTTAACACTTATTTTTTAAGTAATTATAAGACTGGAATATATACCTACTTATATTTCCTTTAATTTTCGCAAATTCTGATGTAAAGTTAATATTTATACCGCAGTATAATGTCAGTTTGTCGTTTGATTGTACAGTATAAGTATAATAGTTGTTACGTTAATTTAACTAATCTTACTTTCACTGCCTTTTCTATGGCACAAATAGTAAATATATTGATTTAATTGTACTGTGTTTAGAAATTAGTTTCCTTGCAGTTTAATTTTATTTAAGATTTAAAGAGTAGGTTAGTAGGTAGCATTGTAATTGTAAGTACTAGTAATTTCTGGACTAGATTAGTTAGAGTGAAAGTTCAGTATTAATGTAGATATTGTATTCTGATCTGGATAATATTATTTAGCAGTGTCTTGTCTATTAAAAGTATAATTCTATAATTCTAACCCGAATACTTTCTTCGAAGATAATAATAATAGTAATTAATAATTAATAAGAGAAAGATGTGAAACTCAAAATTATAACTGAATAGAATAATTAAAGACTGGATAAATGTAAAAGGAATAATTAATAGTAATAATAAAATTGCTGTAAGCGTATAAATGGAAAGCCCAACTCATCGTACCAGTTGCTGACAGTTGCGACGTCGAGCTCGACTTTTTGTTCAAACCAGACAAGTTCTGTGCCATCAGTCGTTGTGGACCTGTTCCCATTCGATGACCTCTCGGTCGCTCTAAACTACCCGGCGTCAAATTGACAGCCGTGTCACTCAAACTACCGTCTGCAAAACCAACAATTCAGCGTCAACATTCGGTCATTACTATCTACAAGCTACAAGTTCTCGTTTGGCGAGCTACTTTCTCCATCACATCAGGTGTACGTTGTACTTTCTTTCTAATGATTAAACTCTAATTAGCTATTTAGGTAATATTTATCTCCAAGAATATTAATAGAGGAAGAAATACACAATGCCCAATAGAGAATTGAAGAAGATTAGTAAATATAAATACTACTTAAAAGCTAGGAATTTATTTTTTGCAGTTAATCCAAATTAAATATTAAATCTTTTCTCCTGGTGAAAGTTAACGTTCACTCCAACTTGGATTTAACTGTATGTTGTCTAACTGCTTTGGTACTTTCTACAGGTACAATATTATAGCATTGCACAGACTTTCTCCTTCTAACTAATGGTAAATATACATGGGCAAGTGGCTAAAAATAAGTTTTAGCAATTTAGAAATTAGTAATAGTACTAACTCTACTTTACAGCACCAACTAAACTAAATATTGCTCTCATTTTAAAGTGTATGCTGCAGTATGTATAAGAGAAAGCAGGCAATTGAAAATAATTCTGAACAACTTCTTTAAATATATTCTCGAAGTACCATTGTAAATAATCTAAATCAAATGCAACCTAATGCTCGTTACGGTAGGATACCTACTTTTTAGTGCATTGATAACATTAGCAACATTGAGATGGTTTAATAATAATAGTATTGTAAACAGTCAGTAAACAGGAGCATATTAGCTGAATGAAACAGCCAGCAACTAACTATAAGTAAACATACATTTACATGACAAATTCAATCCTTTATATTTAACTTTCTATTCTAATAGTTCTAATACTAGAATAAATATTTAATAAAATAATGATTTGATAAACATTAATAAAGTATTGTAATAAGTAAATTGCATTAAGCCAACCAAAACTATATAGGAGAAGAACCAAAGAAAGAAAATTTGTTTAAGTTTCTCCTTCATTCCCTAAACCAAGGAATAAATATGTATAAATATACAGATACATTAAGTATACAATGGATAACATCTACATACAATATAGATCTAGGCTTACTTAAGTAAATAATGTTTACTTGTATAGATTACCTACAAAAAAGTACCTACCTAAAGTAGATATTTGATTTTTACTTAAGTATATATACATACGTAGTGTACTATACATATAGTAAGTATAAGTATAGTATAAAACCGTAGTGAAAGCTTTCAAGTCCACATAATGCGTCTTATGTGTAGTGAAAACAGAACAGATGTACTTGTACCATGTACTTTCTGATAATATTGACTAACATTTAGAATCTACACGTTCGCCAACTAGTAAAGTATTCACAAATACACCAGTAATTCTTATTTACTGTGTGTTGCACTCTGGCACTCAATAAATACCAGTATTTATGTATTTGGTGCAGGTGTCTTGTCTTCTACCTACCTACCTACAAACCTACATTAATTTGTACCGCAGCGTAGGTTGTTGTCTAACACAATAATTTAGCACGCATTGGAGAAGTAGTATAGTTTGTGTATCAAATATATATACCTGTCTTAATATCTTAATTATTAATTACCTATCTGAGATGTACACTTCTTTCTTACATTTTTACTTAAGTATTATATATAATTTGTATTCAGAGATAAAATAATAATATAAAATGTATTCCTAACGTAATTAATTAATTAATAATAAATATTATTGAATAGAGAAAGTTAAAAGAGAGAGAAATGTTTGGACGTACCAGCTTTTTCCTCCGGGGCTGTTTCCGACGACAAACTTCTGGTGCCCAGGCTTCGTTTGGGATGCCGCAAGGTATACTCACTACAATTACCATCAGGGCTACAATCACCATCACTACTTGCTTTAGCACTTGTCCCTTTACACGATTTGAGTGTACGAGAAGCTTTAGCTTTCGGCTTATTACTTGCAGATGCTCCGGCTTTGCTCTTACAACTATCATTACTAGTATTACCCATAGTAGGACTATGACTAAGGCTAAGGCTAAGACTAGGACTACTTTTACTTGCTATACACATACGAGTACGACTACATGCTTGAGAATGATTGCTATTGCTATTGCTACTACTCCCACTATCCATATCCATAATACTGTTACTGTTAATGCCTCCACTACAAACTAGTTTACTTGTTCTATCACGGTAGTTGTCAGTCTTATTCGATTTTCTCACAGACCCCACAGCATTAGCAAGAATTTGGGTGTTTTCACTACTACTAGCAAAACTATTGCTACCAAATTCATCCGACTGAGCATCATCATCATTATATTCATCATCACTCATCACACTACTAATACTAATTATTGGCTTGAGCATCACACTTGTAGTAGTGTTGTTAGTGGTAGGCCTTAGTAATCTACTTGTCATTGCACCAGTAGGAGCAGCACTGCTGGCAGTTGAATTTTGCTTCTTGCCAACAATACCACTCGAACTGGTACCGGCATTATCTACGCCTACGCCTAATAAGTCATCTACGACACGATCACGACTTTCTCCCTCAGCCACAAGTTGACTAACATTAAAGTTTTTATTATCATAGCAATAATACTGCTCTTCCTTAAGTTGGAGATCCCTTCTTCCACTAATAGTATTACTAGTATTAGGGTGTCCTTGGCCTTGATCTTGAAAATAGTGTTTCTCCTCTCTGTTGGCACGAGGAGGTATAGAGGCAGGGTTAGGGTGAAAGTTCATATTGTCTCTAGTGTAATTATTGTCACGAGATGAGCGAATAAAAGAATTCTCACTGCCACTGCCATCCATCAAAATCGGAGTTGCGGGACACTTTCTCCGACCCCCTCCTCTTTGGGGACTCAAATAGCCTATTGAGGAATCATGCAAATATTCTGAGCGAATCATAGAAGGGATGTTGACCCAAGAGTCAACAGTTTTGTTATGGACAAGTTGGTATCTCACTTCGTGAATAATTTCTTTGATGGAGTCAATTGTGGCGGAGAGGTCTCGACTAAGTCTACGCACAGTGCGGAACGCTCCATCTTGGACGGATCTAGGCTTATTATTATAATTATTAGAAATATTAGAGCTATGAGTGCATAAAGAAGGATGTAGGGGGGTGGACCTTCCGAAATCAAAACTCGACTCAGAATTGGTCAAAAGTTGATAGTTACTAGAGCTGGTGTTACTGTTAATAGTTGCACAACGGGCCCTATCAATAGCAGCAGCAGCACTATTTCGGAATTTATTGTAATGTCTCTGTTGAAAGAGAGGACTGCTGAGCAAAGGCATTGATACTGTAGGACTAGCTCTAGGATTAGTGGAACTACTGTTATTACTACGAAAGAATACATTATAATATCTACTGCTAATCTGATTTTGAGCATTATTTTGGTCATGCTGATGCCTACAGAGAGAATCTTCTGGGCGAATATGACTCAAGTCTAGAGAGAGGTGCGATCTGTCCCTAAAGTTACAAGAGAGAACATGCCTTGGCTGAAGTTTCTCATAGTCATCTCATGTCACTCATCAACAACATCATGCAGAGCTGTAGCTGTGAGCTGCACTGCTTTATAATATTATATAATTCAATATGCCCAATTGCGGGAGGCATGGCATAGCACTGAGGCATAGCAGTGAGCTTCTAGCTGGCTTGGCTGTGTAAAGTTTTCGTTGACTCAAACAGAATCACTTACCTAAGTCGGTTTGGGTTTTCACTCTGAGTTGAGAAGGCACTGGTGACACTTTCTAGATCAGAATCTGCCCATTCACGATCAGGCGACATTCCTCTATTGGATCGAACTGATCCTTCGTTATCAATACTGGGCACCCTGGAAGAATACGATGACGAGGCAGACAGGGACGACCGCATTCTCGCCTTCATCACCCGAGCACGCTCATCAATGTCCTGAATGTAAACGTCCAATCAATTCATTAAATATTTCCTTGTAACTAAATCTGTTATTGCTGTTTGCTTGATGCCAAGTAAATTAAAAATATTTCTTTTTTTGGCAAAGTATGCACAATGGAAATCTTAATCTTGTTTGCATCATCTTATTTTTACATTAACATTATTGACCTGCGACATTCTCTCTCTTGCAGGAGGAACAACAGGCAATTGACGCTTCTTAGGAGATCCTTGAGGAGTGACGGTGGCCGAACGATGTGTTCTTGGAGGAGGATGTTGTCCAACAAAGTCGTTCGGTTCAGGTCTTGTTGGAGAAAATGATCGTCTTGGAGGACTCTTCGAGCGGAATTGTGATGTGGCGGAAAGGGAACGTCGACTTGGAGCTAATGGTTCCCGTGTTTGTGAGTGTGAGTATGAATCTGGATCCGAAGCCATCCTTCGACTTAATGGACTCAAATCACGGCGTGATTTTCGTTCCACGGCCAAGTCATCCGGTGGCGGACTAGTAGAAACACATGGAAACATTAGCATACTTTTACATATTCGCTATTCAACTATATTCTACTACATATGTTATAGCAGTGTCGTGCTACTGTACGCTAAACACAATGAATAGCTAATACTTTATATAAATAACATCTATACCAAACCATACTACACCACTAAAGTACATCTATTGCTATAAATAATATATGTTGTAAGTAGGTGTGCTTTTAGGTATTATCTATAGAGGAAGTAAGAAAATCTGTTTCTTTCTAAACGATTACATGAATGTCACTATAGAAATCCCAAGTATCACTCAGTGTCATAGGATACAGTATTAGTGACACATTTATAGGTACTTAGACTTTACCTAGAGGAACTGGAAATGGAAGCAATTTCAAGACGTCTCTCGTAATCAAACTCGGAGGCATCAGAATCCGAGAGACGGGAAGTAGTACTGGGGGGTGACAGGTGTTCCGTCGCGGGTACCATCATCGGCGTTGTCTCGGTGTCTAAGTACAAGCTCGACTTCCGCTACACAGAACATAAATAATTATATGATGAGATACGAGATCTTTCTAAGAATTGGTTACATTGTTCTAACATGTTCCTAAGAACATAATGTAATATTATTGTATGGGTATAGCTTGTCATTTTTACAAAATCTAATACATTTTATGTGTAGCCAGTTATTTATGCTAGTTACGTGTATTACATACTATACTAAGAAATTTGCACTATTTTTAACAAGGTCCACTCAAAATGTTTAACAATATTTATAGCGGTTAGATAGTTTAATAAACAAGAGATCACAATAAACGTATGGTAATTCCTTTTTGTATTAATGGACAAAATAATTAAGGGAATTAAACTGAATTATGGATATAAACAAACATATTTTTCTTAGAATTTATGTATGTCATCGAAAGAGTAAATAAATGACATGATTTGACAATATCTTTAAGTACATAGCGTGTCTAATAAACACGGGATGATTTTGTCCCTTAGAAACAACATTCAAGACTTTCACCACTTATACTTTCACTTTGACTTCAAGCTTTGTTAATGATTATGGTACTATTTTCGAAGAAAAAGTCAACTTACATCCCAAGTGAGGAAGTGCGACTCAGGCTCGTCATCTAAAGGGTTCGTAGCGAGTTCGATGGAAGCCTCACCCAGGTAGTCTGAACCTGAAGTGCGATCACAGTCCCAAACGGATACCTGTAATATTCGACTTCTTACTTCGGACAGGCGGATAGGAGCGAACACACAGGGTTGATTCCACCGAGGGTCACGCGTTTGTTGCAGCGTCCGAGTTCTTCGCTTCCATTTCTCACTAAAAAGATATTAGAAATTTTTGTTTATACTAATAAATGAGTCAAATATGGTATAATTAGTGCATTTTTGATTATAGAAATAAAATGGAACCTTCTGTCAGGAAGGAGGCACAATTTGGCGAAGGGACTTGGGAGTAGATGTCTAGGGGTTAGGTCACACCCACTCAGAACAGTGACAATCAACTGATGACCTACGGGATCAAACCACATCTTAAGTTGGATTTTTCCCTGTTGCACTGGTCCGAATCGAGCTGGTCTGGGTGGATCTGGGGACGTTGGGCTAGTGACAGTCACACTTGGTCTCCTGTAGTCTTTACGAATACTGAGGTAGCTCTTTGCACTTGATGTACCAGGGGTGACGCCACTCGAACTCCCAGCCATTATGTTTGGTCTTGATACCACTAACTCCACTTGGGTATCTAATTTCGAGTCTGATATTATTTCATGTACTTCATCGTATGTTTTGTCCGCTAGTGTTCTGAAATAGTAGAAAAACAGAAATTAGAAAAATCGTCAGCACCTATAGAACAAAGACTCAAAAGAAGCACTTTCTCTTGCCCTTTGTTTACTTTCACTTTCTCCACTTTCACCAATTGGAAACCGGCAAAAAAATGCTGGAAGGAATTATTTTTCAAATATCTATCATACATAACAAAGTTTATGTCAAACTGGACAACTACCTACCTGCCATTCCATTCGAGAACTTCATCACCTTGTCGAACTCTTCCTATCTGATCCGCTATGGATCCTTTCTTAACTTTATCTACAATCGCACCGATGCGACCCCCTTCTAGAATTTGTCCTTTCACTTTTAGTCCCAAGATATGTGCCGAGGAACCATGACCGTCTCGAAGATCTTTCTTAAGAATCATATGGCCAATCAGTTTGGTTCCGTCACTATTTGGCCGCCAAGACACAGGGTGCTAGAAAACAGTCAATCACAATTAGTATTTATGTAAATAATTCAGAGGTTCTTCAAAAATCTTGAAAATAAAACTGGTTAGTACGTAGAGAATGATAATGGTAAGTATTAAATCAATTTTGAGCACAAAACACTAGTAGAAGAAAAAACTCGTGCTTTTTGTTTGTTGTGATATGGTTTACCTTAGTGTGAACAAGTTCACGATTGGAGTCTTCACTGGAAGTGAAATTAGAGCATGTATCGATACCCGAGTCTTTTGTGGTTGAGTCTTGTGAGCCCTGACGTTCTGCAGAGCTTTGATCCCAGGGAAACCACTCTTCGTCATTACCTCCACCCCCTTCCCCAAATTCGTCGGAATCGAAGCGAACAGTTTTCTTTTGGCGTCGATCCGTATATCCGCGTCTCCGTTCCGGTGGAGCATTATAACGATGATAATTAGATGTGACGACACCACTGGTGGATCCTACTACATTAGTTCCACTACTACTAATTGTTTTAGCACCATCGTACGCACCTTTATTAGTAACTATGGAACTCAAACCCCCGGGCACAGGCCGATCCACATCACTATTATGATGAAGAAACACAGCTGTCTGTTGTAAATGAGCGGTTTGTCCCAAATGTCCTATTCGGGGGTCGAGTTCATCCCCTGAGGTATAGTCGGGTGTGGAGCGCAACTCCTCCTCAGACGAACTCAGGGATCTTTGTCCACTACCAGAAGTGCCCGCACTTCGACTATGATGTGGTTGCTGCGATTTGGAGGATGAGTGTGAAGAGTGCATCGGTATCGGTGGCTGCGACGACGATTTAGGCTGCACGTGTTGTTTTTGACTTATATGCTGACGTTGGTCATAGGGCGAAGGAGGCCAGTCAACGGGCGCTATTGATGGTGGTTTGGCAATATGGGGCCCATGTGGACCCAGAGCGTGTTGTTGATGCTGATGTTGTTGATGTTGCTGATGCGGATGTGGATGTGGCGGCAAGTGAGTTGCTGCTGGAGGCGGTAGGGCATGAGACGGGGCGGGTGGCGGTGGCGGAGCGTGAATATAGTCTGGCTCATAGTCTCTGTAATGATGTGGATAGTAGTCAGGTGGGTCAGAAGAAGAGGACCTTCGTTGGGTCAAATGATGATGAGGAACCATCGGCGGGGGCGGCCGGTTCTCTTGACTGTATTGTCTTCTCAGTTGTGGAGTGGGGAGCTCTCTCCCTTGGTTCTGAAGACTTGAGGTCCGCTGTAGAGGCGGGGGGAAACGACTCGAAGAACTGCTCATCCCCATCCCATTTCCACCGGATCCGGGACCACGATTTTCTTTTTCTGGTGTAGAAGCCGCCAGAGGGGTATTGATCCATTGGCCAGTTTTGATGAGCAATTCCTGTTTCTTGCGACATAGTATACAAACCCAAATTACTTTGTTGGAACGAAGGGTCACTTTCCCTCCACAACGGGCACAGCATCTCACTCCACAATAAGCACACACATGACCAACACCATCCGCAAATTTTGTTTTCAGGCACAACTGACATGTGGCGTCCAGCCCCGTACCCGCCTTCCGCTGTTGCTCACTCCTTTGTCTGATTGTTTCCTCCAGCACTTTCACCTCGTCCGCTTTCCTCCTGAGAAAATTTAACATTCAAATTTGTAATTTACCGCCTTTCTCTCATCAGAAAATCAAAATCACTGAACAACACCCATTCCAATGAAATTCATCAGTCACCAAAGCAGTAACAGATTTTTCAGTCTCATTCCCATTCCCATGCTTCTTCTTCCTCTTCGAGGTCAATGTCAATTTGTCAATCAATCAACAATACACAAAAACAGACATTTATTGTTCCAAGAAGGTATTATATTGAAAACCGCTGATAATTGATAGTTAGTAGAAATAGTATTTATAACAATTATTATTTATTTAGTTATGTTATTATACAGTACACTACATACGGCCATATATTTAAGTAAATTCAAATTCAACAAACTGAGAGAAAGTAGTTTAGTGTAGCAGTTAGTAATTGTGAGAAGTGAGTTATTTATAGAAGTGATGTGAACGAAAGTGAAAGTAAGATGAGGAAAAGGGAAAGTTGTAAACTCCGATATTTATTTAGACCGTGGTCAACTCACCTGACGATTTCATGTTCTTTTGCTTCTTCTTGTTGCTGACGCAGCATCACATTTTGAATGATCTGCTTTTCTTCTTCAGTAAGGTGTGAGAGATCAGGCATAGGAGGAAGATCGGAGGCTACATGCGAAGTACTCGCCATCCTCTCATCCCACAATCATCACTAAGATCTCCTCTAGGCTGACCACATTGACATCGAGCTCTTGGTGGACTTTGCGGACTTTCACCACTAAAGGAGAACTTATTGACACTGTCGCTGTTGTTGGTGATGAGGTTGACCTTGATCCGTTGAGACGACGACGAAGGGGAGAGACTACGGAGATCACTAAAACTTTTCCCCCATGAGTGGAACCAGCACTCGTGAACTAACAGTAACAGTTTTTGTGTACAATTAAGTTCCCCTGGTTCTGCTACTGAGGTGATCAATGAAAAGACTTCACCTTTCATCATCAAACTGGTGCCACACTGTTTAGAAATCCAAACAAAAATTCCCCACGTCACACGTCACCCCACGGCATTTTTTCTAATGTAATGTAATGTCAAAATGTCAACTCAATAATAGTATTCAATCAACCAACTATCGATAAATCAAACTAAAACCAAATGCATTAGATCTAAAATTATACCATTGCTATTGCTACTGTACTATACTATACCATCATATCATCATCTCATGAATTCACAACGCTAATAGCATACTCTTCTTACCAACCAACCAAACGACCTAAATACTGCATGCCTAACATGCACATCTGTGTGTAGGTACTTAGGTACCAACTAAAGATAACTTACTCAATTATTTATACAAAAAATTATCATACGTACTACTAATTTAAGTGTACTAATCAGCTATTACTACTGTTAAAGAATTTAAATACTGTCCTACACTACTAATTAAGAAAATTGAATTTTTAGTGCATAGATAAGAAATCGAAAATTATTAGATTAGTACTACTAACTAATTATAAGAATAATAATAAGTAGTCAGTTAGTTATCAATTTACTAATATTTGTAATATATTATTTAATTAGTGAGTGTTTACCGTAGTATTTGTATACATCAAAGAAAGAAAGGGCAAGAGAATTTTTTTTAGTAAAGTGAAAATTGAGTTGAAAATAAATAATAATAAGTCAATAAGAAGCCTTGAACTGTATTAGTACTACTGATACTGATACTAATATAAATACAGAAGTTGCAGTTAAAGTTTAAAAATAGAACGAGTTGCAATAATAAATATTAGTACTAGAGAATAAATATAAATGCAATGAAAAATCTCCTGGCGAGAAGAAAATCGTGAAAGTTTCATCGAGTCTTTTGTGGGCTCATTGACAATTGGCTATTGTCATCTTCTCGCTGAAAAGAAAGCTACCACTTAAAAGTGAAAGTGCAAGTGGAGAAAGGAAATGGAAGTTGAACAGATAGAATAATATGCTCAAGTGAAGATAAAGAGACAAGACAAGAGAAGAGACAGATAGATATTGATACAGATAAATAGAAGAATACGAGAGTAGAAAATATTTCTGTTGGTTTTGGGAAAATCCTTATGAAGGGTGGAAACGGAAATCCTTCTTACTCTATGAGAATGCCTTCCACGTCAAATTCTCTTTGAGATCCTCTCGCTCACGTCACGTCACGACACGATTCACCAAACGAAACCACTACAACAACCATAATAGTAGCGAAGTGCTGACAGACGGAAAAGGAAGATCACAATTTCCCTAGTAATAATATCTGCTGGGACTGAACGAAATTTATTGTGGTTGAGGTTCTGGTTCTGGCTGAGGTTGACCCGACGAAGCGGCGAGGAGGATTCCTGGAGAAAGCTATTATTTGTATTCGAAGAGTAATAATAATTCGTCGAAGATCTGTATTCGTCAGCAGGAGATGAAGATGAATGTGTACACATACGATTAGAATGATTATGATGCATTTTCGTAAGATATAGAATAACTAGAGCAGATTGCAACTCCTAGTCGTATCGTAGAACTGCCTGACAAGTGTACAGTGTATGTAGAAGTATTTGTCTGTTTCTGTTATTATGACCATAATTCTCATCCAAATATTCTCAAAATCTGTAATAATTTAATAATTATAAATCGTATTTCATGTATCGTGGTCTGGTTCTGGTCTCGTCTGGAATGTATGTCTGTATTCTGTATTATCTGTACTGTACTGTGTATAGCATAGTGTATACTATATTGTAGAAGTTGTAGGTATGTAGATTATAGATTGTAGTTGTAAATATTATTATTATTATGTAAGTAGTTGACTTTGATTTGGTTGTGTAATAATAATAATAATGGATTTCATTATTGGATTTAATTGGATCTGGCCACTTTCTTTTTCCTCGTTGTAGGACATTCTTCTAGGTGTATTTCTTTATTATACTCTTAGTATGTAGTAGTTGCATTGGTTGAGAGTTTTTTTTAAAGATCTATGTAATAATATGTAATACCGACAAGAGAAGAGACAACCGACGAAAAGGAACGAACCAACTCAACCTCACACAATCAATATCTGCAGTAGTAAAAAGAGTTTCGAAGGCGATATCTCCGAGCACTCAACTCATCGAAAAATGGTTGAATGGGTTGAAGGACACGCTTTCAAGGGGTCCAATGCTGCTGAGGATGAATGCACCCCATTGGAAATATCACTTTCACCACGGGGGTAAAACCAGGTCAGCAGCACCTCCATTTTGAACTTTCTGGTCACCTCTCCGTGGCCTTTGCTAAACTCACTCGTAGTCGTATATGTAGTATGCTAGTAACTAGTTCTTCCTAGCTCTCTCACATCACAACACCACTACATTCACTCCAGTTCAGTTCCAGTCCAGTCCAGGAGGAGCAAGCCTACTATGCTAGCTACGTACTTACGTACATTGTACATACATACCCAGTTCAGTTCAGTTAGGTTCAGTAGTAGTTCACTTGAGCTTAGCTCAACTCAACCCGAGTACTCCCTCACTCAATTCAACGTCACTTGCGATCCGAATCCGAAAAGACCGAGAAATACCACTAGCTTACGCTACGACAAATAATCCCTTACTACGGCCCTTGTCCTGCAGACCACAACTTTCCCCAGAACTCGCAGCAAACAAAAATACTGACCACCAACACTTTTCAGGGGAAGAGGGGAACCCTTGACCCAGGATCACAGGGACAACTCTATTATATCAACTATATTACACTACCTACATATAAATATACATATATACTTTGTAGGCTCACACTTTTAGCCTGCCTTGACTTGACTTTCTCCTTTTACTTGACAATATTGCAGGATGCTCACTCACGTCGTATTCGTATGTACGTATATTGCGCAGACAGGGAGCCAGCACGATTTCACTTCAATAGAGTAGTGCAGCAAAGCCAAAGCAAGCCTCGGAGAAAGAATAGGCGATGAGTGAGCCTTTCTCCCTCTCTCTAAGTATAGAATGCAATATGGAACTCCATTAATATACTACATAGTATATAACTACATACATATATACTCCTAATCAACGATATGTACGTACTTACACCTATACGTACCTACTGATATATACCTAAACATTTTATGTATGTACATACACAGGAGAAAGTATGTCCACGTCTTTCTCGGGACGACACTAGTGGAGAAACTAACGTTGTGTTCTCTGTATTCGAAACGTATAGCATATTGTGTACATACATATATTATTATAGCCAGTATACGTTTTGTGGAGCGTTGCTTTACTTTCCTGACGAACAACTTGTCCCAACCGATGCAAGGAATACTAGCAAAAACTTTTCGGTATAGAGGTATAGTACCTATATAGAAGTATATCCTGCTTACCTACGTACAAAATGTACATACGTACATGTAAATATGTCTAGCCTAGCAGTCGCTATTGGGGAATGTAATTTTGCTTTGCTAGGTGAATGTCTATATGTATGTATGTATGAATTCAGTACTGACGTCAGTCCGGTATTGATTCTCGTTCTTGTCCTCGTCCCTCTCCTCCCAGTGAGTCGACCGAACCGAGCGAGGAGCCGCACCGTTAGAGCCACACGGACGACCTAAGCCAAACCAAACCAAACCAACACAGCACAGATTCCAGCATCCATCCTCTATCCTTTAATATCCTATTCAACGCTATCCTCCCATCCTTTCTCTTCTTATGTCCTTTCTCTATCTGTCTATGTTACTGTAGGTAGTAGGTTCTCCATATCATTCCTTACGATATGGAGAAATTTTTTAACTTTCCCTGCTCCGCTTCCTTCAAAGCTTTCCATTGCTTCACTACTGTTTTCTCTACTGTCTACTCTACTGTACTGTACTACTGCTGTGCCCACTAATATCTATCTCTATTATTATGTACCCACTTCTACGTACATAAATACATTCCTACAGCCAAAAGACACTATTCCTACTACTCCCAATATCTTTCAATTCCCAACCGGAAAGCTATATATAAGTACCAGTACATTACACGACTATGATATTACGTACGTAGACCGACATAGTGTATCTACGCCACTAATATTATATAATTCCATCCGTTTACCACTCGAGGCGAACTTTCTCTTCGCACAAATACCACTACATACTTAATACTAATAATTATAATACGTAATTTACTAATACGGAGAAGCTTTTAATGGCACGGCTATGCCAGTTACACCGCCTTGTTATTTTCCCAACAAACAAATACTTATTTTTAGTTGCAAAATAAATAATGTTTATTAACACTACAAATTAAAATTAAGTGCACTTTTTTGTTAATTGGTCAGTCTTTTCAGAAATAAAATAGGATATGTATTTTATATCCAATTTGAAATCTACAACATCAATTAAAACTGCATAATTAATATTATTACTAAAAAAGTATTAAATGAAATTCAGTTTTAATGTCTTGCATTCAATAGAGCTCTGTATCGGATGGAGAAAGCACTTTCGCCATGTACATGCATTGAATGGTCATTGTAAATCGTCAACTTTCACTTTTAATTTGACAGTCTAAGTCTTCAGTCATTGCTGCAAACTACTTAATTATTTTCTGTGAACGTTACAGTAAAAGTTTTATTTTGAAAATTATTTAATACACGTAACAAAAAGAAAGCAACATAATAATTTTTATATTAAAACCTGTGCATGTCTTGATTTTTTTCATTCTACTATAATATAATAAAAGTAAAGCATAAAAGAAATAAAGTTAATAAAAGGCAAGTGGAAAAGTTGA
>JAQFYC010004394.1:0-17334 GCA_034694165.1 Tomocerus mixtus | reverse complement strand
AACTCGTACATATTCAATTACTATAGTACTACAGCATCTCTAAAGGATGTTTCTATAAATAAATACATATGTATGTGTACCTACTTTTAGCATGGAAATGTTACAAATACACTAATTATCAAGTGTACTGAACTAATGTTTGGAATTTTTCAGTTCTGCTGCAGTTCTCAGCTTGTGAGGCATGTAGTACACAAATATGCTACTCTGCTAAACAAAAAGCCATACACAACAAAAATAGCCCCATAACTTCCAAAAAAGAATTGAATCAAAGATGTAACTGTTTCAATCTGAATTAGAAGATATATATACGCTGTGCCTACTTTAGAGTGTGTACCTATATATTAATCTAAATTAATTATACATATAGTGTAAATTAGTATAATATATCAGACAATGTATGTAGATATATGTATTATACCGTACTAATTGCTTTATTTAATCAAAACATTGTGAAGGATGGAAAGAGAGAGAGAGAGAGACGCCCGCAGTAGTACAAATACGGTACATACCGATAAAACAACAGAAAGAATAAGGAATCTGATGAACATAAACAAGCAAGAAGGATCCTAACCTAATATAATATAATAATACGTATTAAGTATACACATACACATACACACATGTATGTAGAATCAGGTTATATTAGTTAGTAAAGTACACCTGTTGAATTCTGAATTCAATACAATCTAAAGGCAAGTGTATGCTCCTTTCGTTAGTTTTAGTTCTACTGTACTGACAGTACTGACTGACTGAGTGAGGAACGTAAACGTAGCGTAAGTTAAAGCCGTACAGAGTAAGACTAGTTTATCGTTAGCTTAGGTAAGCTAGTCGACTCTAAGATGTTGAATGAATGGGGGATAGACATGTAGGTTTATAGGTGAGAACCTGTAAAGAGAATACGATAGGATGAAATGCTATGTTAAAGAATCGTCTTCTCTTACAATTCTTACAGTTTCAAAGTCTCAACGTTATTTGCCTTTACCTTCTTACATACATACATGCATATACTAGTAAATGTATACATTTTTTACATAGGAACACAGTGCATTTAAACCCAGTCCCATGAAATTACGTACTGTAAGTGTTGTAGTAGTAAAAGAGTTGAATTTTGAATCCCTAGTGTTAAATTTGAATCTATACTATAGTAAATACATTAGTTGGGCACATTTACATAGTATAGGTAGTATATAGCAGGTACTTATGTGGTAGGTATTGGTTTGTTCTAAGATTTAGTATTGAATTTTGAATTAAATAGTTAACACACGCATACACAGTAGAGAACAGGAGCCTATAGCTAAAGTATACATTAGAGAGTACCTAATTGGAAGTAAAGTCCTATCCTACCTCCCAAAACACATCTACCTTTACTAATAATACACATTAGGATTGAGAAACTATACTATTTACATCTTTACATGTACACATAAAGTCTTATAGCTTTTAATCTCATGTCTAAGTTTAGTGTGTAAATGTATTGTATTTATCCATTCGTACATACAATATAAGAATACTAAGCATTTATAGATACTAAAGATAGATTCAGAATACATACAGGCACAGGCAGACAGAAAGAGAGAAAGAAAAGAGTCGGTAGCCAAGCCAAACTAAGTAAGTAGAGGAACACAACATAACATCACTAAACTACAGTACACAGTCGGTCATACAATAAGATAACTTTCCATAGAATCTCATTGAGGAGTATCTTTAGCCTTAGCAAGTAAGCTCCCTTTCCTACGTATGCCTTTTCTTCACATTAGCGTTAGCGTCAGCGTTAGCCGTAGCTGAGTGAGTGGAGTAAGTGAATTGAGTTGAGTGGCCAACTGACTGACTGACTGAGTGACTGACTAACAAACTAGCTCTCAGCCTTAGCAGAGCATACCGTTGCAGAAGACGTCTTTAGCAAATTCTATTGCTATCCGATTGGGGGTCGATCGATTGAATAGGTACTTACAATATAATACTTAATAATATCTTTTTGCTAATCCTAATATTTAATTCGAAATCTTGCAATAAGCTTTAAGCTGGTTAGTTAGTTAGTTGCTAGTACAATAAGTGAGGAATAGCAAAAGGTACTTATACAAGTTCCTTCTCTACAGCTACCTTCAGTATACCATTCATAGCTAGGCTATCGAGACACACACACGGAGCATTCCTCGTGGTGATTTGGTTTGACTTCATTTCCCTACACATTCAGTAGACGTACAATAAGTAGAAAGATCTCACTGACTGAGACTGACCATTCAAATTTACCATTTACGAAAACCTGAATTTGACAGAGCCAAGCCAAGCCAGGCCAGAAAGGAGCGAACCGTTAGTCAGACCAAAAGGTCTCGTCAGACCAGACCAAACTAGCCAGGCCAGAGTCAGCATAATATAACATAACATAACACCACACATATATGTACACTTTGTATCTCAACTTCTTACTTACTTACAGTGACTTTTCGACTTGATTTAAACTGGATTTCATCCTGCAGTGGAGTGGATTGGATCGGATTCTACTAGCCTGACTTCATTTGGATTCTTATGTGACCAAGTGCTTTGCCTACATTCACAGTGACTTTAGTCTTATACCTACGTGATTTGATTTTCTCCTCAACTCTCAAGTTATTCGTTCTGTGTCTTGTCTAACTAACTTGCAACTAAGGAAATTTAAGGAGTACCTTAGAGTGTTGCTCTTGCCCCGTAGCTATTACTATAGCCCAGTTACCTCTCTTCCTCCACGTACTGACATACTCCCAGCCAACAGGACAAAAAATACCCACGTTTCTCCATCAAAGTTCGACAGATTAATGAACTGATTTTGGAAAACTTAACTTTCATTAAGTACTTACACATGTGTTTACTGTGATTCTTATAATTCAAATAGCGAAATCAATAAGTTCGCTTTCACAAGTTATTAAACCAGGATTTGGATTCCTTTCCTTTAGGTGAGACATAAATTATCTTTTTTTATTTGTCCAATGTGGCCTTTTTCATGCATTTTCATTTTAATGCAACTAAGATGTACATGATATATAGCCCACTTGTTTTTGCTTACCAAAATTGCATAGGGAGTACTCTGACAATCAGTAAATACTGATTTCTAGAAATTAGAAGTTATTTATTTTTCAATTGGAACATAACACTATTTGTATTTTCCTAATAAATATCTGTCCTAAGGACAATTTACACAGGATCTCCTTTTAGAAATGAAAAAAAGGTTTAGTGTAAGTTAGATCACTTGAATTTCAATTTTAAATCAATGTGGATGTTTTATCATAACACTTTGTAGTTTAAGGACGTGGGAATTTGCTAGTTTTTGTGCCAAGCAAGCATGAGACAAATCGTGTGAGCATTAGTAACTATATTATACGGAGATAATGTATATTCTATTGTAAGTATAAAGCATAACTTGTGTGGATATTTATGAATGTAGGATATCCTAGACTGCAGTCTAGTGTGTGTACTGTAGCTTTGGAGACATAGTAGAGATAGAGTAAAGATATAGTAAAGTAACAGCATTGTAATAAAAAACGTCTTAAGACACCGAGATAGAGATCTAAAGTAGAAGCTGCATAATGAAAGCCATAAAGAAAGGAAACTAGCTTAATTTGAGCTTCCGGAACGTCCGTGGGCTTTTGATGGTTTGGTTTTAACGAGAGTTGTTACAGGTAGTCTTTTCTTTCTTGTGGCATTCCTTATCGGTAGTAATCTCTTTTTTGGGAACATCATAACAATATTATTATGAATCGTAACGTATCGTAATACTAGCAAACTTACAATATCATTACTGCTTAATCCATTTTAATTTATTATGTGCTACTAATTTTTCTCTTTAATGCATTTTGCCAAATAATATTTACCACAATATTATTGCTGTGTACATATTCGAGTAGGTTATTTTTCAATCTAGCAAATAGGATTAGGATGCCCACGATATGTGTACGAATTGAGTATTATCCTTAGGAAACCTTAAAAGTAGCCAAAAGAAGTGCAAACACAAACGTTACATTCAGTTTCATTACATGCAAGATATATACCGGAAAATTATCGCAATATCAGTTTACTTACACTACTTATGAGTATAATAATGAGTTCTAAGTGTTACAATTGTCATATTAGCAGTTTAGTATACATACAGAGTGTGATGGGAACTTTTTTCTGTGATGTGCTTATTTTTCCATTGTTTGCACTAATATCTTGTCGTTATTGCATATATTTATCATCGTAAAGTGTAACAAGAGAATAATATTGCACAAGAATGAAAAGTAAGGTTGAATCTGTATTGACAGTTCACTTCAGAGTTGCAAGTGCTATTTGTAGTAAATAGGAATTATAAAATTGTTTTATTTTTACACTGGGAGGGAAAAGTTACATTATGGTTTTATAGCCAGTTTTAAATCGTAGAAAGTTTTGTAACTAACATACATGCTGTTAAGCTATTTATTTAACCAATTAATGCCAGACATTCATTAAGTTGTATAAATAATCACTCTTAATAAGTCGTAAATTCTATCATTGCAAATATTTTTTTATTTTTAGTAAATAAATGTTATAACATTGTGTAGAGTATATAAATAGTAGTAACACTAACACAGTAAATAGTGTTAAATAGTAGTATAAAGAAATTCATAGAGAATTTGTAGCTAGTAAAATAAGATGTGAAAAATAATAGTAAATAATTTTATGTAAGTTTCTTTTCTGTTAACTTGTCCAGGAAATGTAAACTAAGTAAGTCCAAAGAATAGCTTATAATTGTATAGCTAACGTAAGACCGAAAATGGAACACATAACTATCCCTAACCTACTTACTTGGGTTTAAATGTCGAATAACTTTGATGGTAATGCTACACTAATGCTCCCTCGCATGACCGCACCTTTGATTTATATGAATAGTTAAATATTCTCTATTCTTTGCATGTCTCTCTTGCAAGGAACATTTTTCTAACGCTGAACCCAACATAAGTAAGATATTAAATAGTTCCTTTATATTATAGGATGGTATATTAAAGCCATCCTGCTCTTTCTCTAGCATGACATGGAATGGAAAGGCTTATCGTATTATACAGGATGACTCGCTCATTTTCTGTAATAAATGCACCCATAGATACCTACTAATATGCACCTTAACTTATCATCGTATATTATTACCAGACAAAATGTAATAATGAACTTGACATTCCATTACTTATTTATCAAGGAATGATAGGTGCTATGCTAGACTAACATATTAAGATAAATATACTAACCTAACTGTAGGTGCATATCAAGAGTTATTGTACTAATAAGATCGCAAAGAATATCTTAAGCCCACCACAATGTACTATGTGTATAACATTTCTCTCAAAGAAAAAACTTTCGTTCTGTTCATTTAACATTTACTTGCGGTCTGACAATAAGTCTTGGCTTTATTTTATTTTATATAGTGCACACATACACACACAAGATCTTGTATTGACTTGAAATGACTTGTCTTCTAATGTCTATAAACAAATACAGAAACCAAAACTCAAAACAGAACAGCACATCATGGAAAGTGTGTGGAATAACGAAGATGCTTTAAGTCGAGTAAATAGTAAATAGCAAATAGAAAAGGAGATTATAGTAAATGATAGTGCATTCCTTTTCTCTCAATTCAGATTCAAATTCAAACCAATCCTCATTCAGTTAAGTAGTAACAAAATCAACTTTGTATCTATACAACTTACATATACTCCTGTAATTACAGCTGCAAACATATCATTTCAGTTTTACTGCGATGTGATCAAATACAAAGTTTACCGTATCAAAATCAGAACCATATGTTCGTGATCTAGGTATTTATAAAGAATATACACCCAGGTAAAGGTTTTGAGAATCTCACTCACTTCTTATCTCAGTTCGTCACTTAAGCCTTTTATATGTTATTTGTAAATAGGAATAAGTACAATTCTAATGCTAACTATAGTACATACATAAGTATTTGGATCGGGTCACCCACGCATGGACGTTCATTCAGCCTTGCCTTTCTTTAATACTTAAGTCTTAAGTTAGGATCATCTTCCTTCCTATATAAACACATGCATTGATTGCAATTGAGTCTTTATACAAATAGCTACTTCACTTAAGATTAAGAACACTTACATTTACATCCTTTATCTATTTCAAATTTCAAAGGATAAATCCACAAGGAAAGGAACAGTTCATTAACAAACTGTTTCGTATACATAGTAGATGCGTTTTTAAGTGCGTGTGTACTGTGTACTGCAGTATTTGTAGCAATTGTACTCTCAATCTAATTCTTTCCACACTTTATTTCACTCTTCTTATCACTTGAGCTATTGTTGCCATTATGTTCTCTAAATGGGCTATTCTTGTTCATGTGTTGAATTCTTAAAGAATCGTTTTGTTACATGTTAGTACATACATTCCAACTGGTTTAGCAAAGTTTATATAGTAATCCCTATACGTATTTAGATTTTATGCATTTGGATTGAAAAGTATTTCTGTAGTATACAACACACGCACATTAGTTACGGTTATGTGAAAGAGTTAACCTAACTTACTTACGCGTAATAGTATTGGACGCGACTCATCAACTTAACCATGAAATTTTATAACGTGAATATGGGCAACTTAACTATCTGGATCTTTTACACTTGTACTTGTACTTACTCTATCGCATAAATATGCATGAATCCTTTATGAATTGAAAAATTTAACTCGACTGGTTAGTATTTATACAGGACGATACGATAATGGAATATTTTTCTTTTGTAATACAAGTCAGAATCAGAGTACTAGGTTTGTATATTAGTTGCAGATAGTTTAGTAGATGAATTATTTTTAGATTCTTATTAGTGATCGTATGTGAATTGAGTACTAAATACCTAACAAACCAAAGTAAAGCAGACGTTTTGGCTTCAGCTTTGGGCAACTTTACTTTTATATTCGTGAATCACGATTTATTCCCAAAATTAGCTTTCCTGTTAAAAACTAAATATCCATGGTGAACACAGCAATGGGTGAGTTGTGAATTGAATTGCAAACTGAGATAAGATTAGATGAGGATGAGAACAGACCAGAGCAAAGCAAACCACATGTTACATTTATTTGTCTCCTTGATTTTCGCTTTGTGTTGGTGGTCTGCTCTTGGCTTGGCTTTAGACGTGACATTCTCCGACAGGATAAGACACTCAGATGCATTACTCATTCATTTCAAAGGAATAAGCTTTTCGAAGGAGTTCTTTTTAATATAATACTCGCCTTAGCCAACGCTTTATCCATGGCATAAACACTTAATCAAATCATAATCAGTCAGCAGGTTATTAGTTCGGTCTAGTTATCTGCTCTGCAAACGTACGCTCGCTTGATTGTAAGTATTCCATGAACAAGTTTTGCATTTAAACGTTTTTATAGCTACGAAGTACAGTGACATTGAAAAAAATCTGCATATTAATTAGAACTTACAAAAACCATTGAAGGAACACTATGGCTGTGACTGCATTTTGCAGGAACCAATAATTTTATTAGTTTTTGCATAAATTATATAGATATCATAAGTAACAATAATAATAGTATAAGTATGACCAGTATAATAAGTTCTTGGTCTTTAGCGTGGGTAATGAAAAAGTATTTTACTTACATAGATAAGGACTATAGGACATCTTGGCCCCAATTTGCCATAATCATAATGAATATCAAATGAAAACAGCCCACCGTCGATAATTCACGATAAAATCCTCAGTAGTGAAATTATAATGCGATTAGCACAATAATGCAAACCATATAAATACCACAAAACTTAGAATTTATATGCAGCTTAAGTGTAATATTATGGATGTAGAAAATATAAGTTCATTTTATTACTCTAAGCTGATATAGAAACGTGTTCGCAAGGAATTAAAGAAATTGTGATGTGAGCTGGTTAGATTATTTAAATATAGTGCAGGATGCACACTGCTGTAATAAAAATCAAATGATATCGTCTCATTACTTATTCTTTTCCACTCGCATTGCAACTATTTTCAATTAATATTTTCGCGTAGATAGGTACATACTTAGTATAAGTAAACTTGGAATAAGATATGTATATTCTATATACAATTCGCAGATATCACAATGTCTTTAATTTTTGCATACAATATTTAGCCGTATTTATTAACAGAAGTCTACAGTTTTAACTTAGCCCATGTATGAATCAGAATCAGAGAGATGTTAGACGAATCTCGCTCTCTTTCTTTATACACTTGCTCTGCTCTGCTTTACTTAGCTCCTTTTGTTTGCATATTAAAAGATTCCATGTTAAATGTTCATTTTGTATTCATTAAGACATTGACGGGGCAAGTTTGTCACGACATTGAATAGCGCGTTTGTATTTCAACGTCCACATCTCTCAGTTTATGTACCTACGTTAGTTAGCAATGTTTTTATGGCTGATGTCGCGGTGGCGTTAATTTCGTTGTTAAATACACACAGAGTATTTTCAATGTGATGATGCGTACAAGGAATTAGCCTTGTCGTTGTCATGTTAGGCCAATATTAATGTAGCAGAGATTTATTATATTATAAGCTGTCTTTTATTGCTGATGAACCATATTGTACCTTAAAACTTTATTGTTGTATCTGTATTTAGGATAGAATCCCTGGGTACCTATAAATCCTAAAATTGGGTTACTTCGTATTTTTAACCTCTATGTAATGTGAACACTTGCACTGTTTAGTAATTAGCTTAGCATAGCACAAAGCTTACAAAGACTTTTCTGAGTATTCAACTACCAACACTGAATTTCAGTTTCATGCATTATAAAAAGTATTTCTAGAGCTACAAGAAAACATGTTTTTCCTAAAATATATTACAAAATCAGCAGGGTTTAGCATGAATACAGGAAAAGGTAAAGTTTTTACGTAAACCATGGATTGTGTTTGAATACCTACTGCCGCTTATGTACCTGAAATAAACCAATGTAACAAATGCGGTCGTCTCTCTCTCTCATTCACTACTCACCCAAAAAACTTGTTTAATTTCTTTAGAGCTTACAATACGATTGTATTATTGCAGACTGAAATAACTCTGCTGCACAGTATAGGTATTACTACTAATAGAAGGGAAGATATTATTTGATTGTGATTGTGTTGTATGGTATGGTGATGGTGATGGTGAGGAAAATTGATATGACAGAGGAACAGACAGTTACATAGTCAGGCAATTATTTACCAAATAAATTTAGCTGGCCCACATAAAGCTATCTACTTACGTTCAGTTCAACTCAACGTTTATTTGCAGAGCTAGAGAAGCAAACTTAAATGCAACACATTCCATATTAGTAAAGGTAGTGATGATGCTGACACAGATTTCATTCGTTTAAACTTAAACTAAGGACTGCACTGTAATAGTTATATTGTACAAGTTCAATAGGCAGATCTATCCTGTCCTGGTCTGTCCTTTCAGCTTAACTATTATTAAGTATTACATTACAAGTTGTTATTATTTGTATATTAATATTGTTATACTGAATTCAAACCATTATTATCGCATTAAGGATATAGTGCAATAGTATAAGGTTACGTATAATGTAGCTAACTACAGACAATGTACTCTAATAGTAGTCTAAGGTATTATAGGTATGTTTAGATTTGGACGTTACAAATTTATCCGATCTTAGTATCGTAGGTTGTATGTTCTTGTAGGTTTATTAACTTCTTCCTTTAACGCACTATCCTTGTTATTGCAATTGCATTCTACACTTATGACGTTGGATGATACAGACATGAGCAACAATTGCAATGTGATGTGATGCCAAAAGCCCAACCTCCGACCGTGCGAAAACTACGATTTGGTGCAAATAATAAATACATATTAGTCATATTACATGCATGCATACATAAAAGCATTATTCCTGATTTGACTTAGTATTCTGTCCGAGTACATTCCCCGCTCAATCTCAATTCTCTTATACATTTGTGTAAGTAGGAAATTGACCGTAGCATACAATATACAATTTTCAATCCTACACACATACATAATCATACACATGTCCTGTACATGGGTTATTAGTACCCCAGTGCCTGTAAGTAATTGTTCGCTGTAGTAGGACGATATTGTGGTGGTGGTAGGACTGAGATCTAATGCAAACGCTGTTTTGTTCTCGATTATACTATATAGATAGCAAGTTGTAACAGAAAATGAGTTGAGGATACATTATTGTAATGCAATCTACACACTGACTCCAAAGAGGAGGAATCTTCGACTTGTTTATGAATTTTCTCATCTGAGGGGTTTGCCGAGCGCTTAGTGATAAATAAATGAAAACATTGTAAGCCAAGCCGAAGCCAACTGATAAGAACGTCCAATCCAATCTAACACACAGAAAAGTTGGACTTGAACTTAACCTTTGGCACAAACAAACTAAACCACATTCAATAACTTAACAGTCTGGCGTTTTCTTTTAATGCAGTAATAATGCACTGTAAATGCATATACTTCCAAATATTATGCATGTAGTATCTAAGAACTAATAATATTGTCTTAGAGCTATTTAATCTGCTCCATATAGTATATGACGACTGAGCATACATAGAAAGCGTTGTATGATAAATAATTGGTTTAAGCAATCAACGTAATACCACATACACCATTCAAATAGAAATTAGAGGGTAATTAACTAACTACTTGAACAAAATGTCCCGCAACTGATTTTGAACTTAATTTCCCTACAGCTATATATGCATCGAAAGAAAATCCTAAGATTTAGTAGGTAGTAAGAGAAAGCTGGACAAGTTACAAATGCATATTGTAGGGATCAAGATTAAAAAACACAGTGACAATGCAATGTGGGAATCAAAATGTCACGTCAAAGTCAAGATAAAGTATATCTGTCGAAAATCAGTTGGATTTTTATGTAAATTTCGTTCGTTGAGCTGGACTGGAGTTTTGTTTTGTGGCAGTTGTATTGTTATGGCTTAGTCGAGTGCTGTGTTGGTGTTGGAAGATTAATACAGATAGTTGTAATACTGTATACTAAACTATAGAAGAGGATCGACCTGAGCTTAAAGTTGAGATGAGAACAAGTTTGACAAGATATCTGTGTACGCGTAACTATGCACTCACAGATTTGTTATATGTTATGCGGAAATTACTAGTATGTATGTACACAAGTGATATGTTTGCTATATATCATGGAATGCGTGTATAAATGCATGCAAGAAGATAAGAAGATTGTTACCATACATCTTCTATCTACTATCTACCTGTACATAATACTCTGCAAGTATATTCAAAGAATTATCTCGGATTTTGAGTTAGTAAGTACCTAGTAGTTAGTACATAGTAGCAAGTGAGAAGTTTTGTATTATGTTACGTGGATTCTACTGTATAATTCTATTGTATGCAAAGTAAATGAGGATGAACTACTACTATATGTTATGCTATTCAGAATATCAAATAGTAAAATACGTAGGAAAACGCTTTAAGGCTCTTCGTATAAAATTATAGTAGCCAAGTACAAGTTTCTAGCCATCTAAATAGCATGTATGTACTTTTCTCTAACGTCAGTAAGTAGTTAGTAGCAGTTGTAGTAAAATTATTGGAAGAAGGGATTGGATCCGATTGGTTTGCTGGATTAAGTAGGTCAGGAAGACTTTATGTAAGTTCTCTCTATTATTATTGGATTTCAACTTGAGCTATCCACATACCTATAGCTATAGAGTACAACAATGTAGTGGTCTGGTCTGGTCTGGTCTGGTCTGGCCTGGTATTCATTGTTAGTATTTAGTATACTATACGGATAAAATGTAAGAACAAGTGGGATTATCTTAACTAACGCAGCACAACACCCAATGCTATAGAAAAGAAGATGCACTTCATCTTCATCCCGTTCATACAAACTCACTGCATACTTACAATACACAATACAATACAAACTATTTGTGCTGTGAAATATAATACATAATTGTATTCCCTATCGTAAAGCTTAAACCCTATGCTATCTGTAGCTTGTATGCAGGAGTCATTCTAGCAGGTGTTATTGTGTACTCTGTCTCTATTTGGCATTAAGCTTATTGTAAATCGTAAATTGTCCGTAAGCTGCATAGATACACAGGAGTGATAGCATACGCATTGTATTGTATTTACTAAATGCATAGCTTATGCATAGTACAAGCGTATAAATAGTTTCTCGTGGTTAATTTTGGTTTGGATTGGATTTCTATGTGTGATTTGTATCTTTGTTAGCTTGTAAGCTGTATACACAAAGGTACCTTATTATTAAACGGTTAGATTAGAAATAGAAAACCCGCTAATAGCTGATAATAATTTGAAATGAATTAAATCACATACTAAGTAGCCATGTCCTCCCCTTGTGAAAAGGTATTTATGTATCTAAGTTTAAAAGAACATTCTTATAGTTAAATGAGAATAAAAATGCAGTATAGTTAGTACTACATGTTTTCTACAACATTCCACACATCGTTAATCCAAATGCGTATGCATGCATGTAAATATTATGTATGAGTTTAATGTAGCATAGCCATAAGGTGTAGAAAAATCGTAAACATAATGCGAACACTTGTAAATAGTGAAATAAAATTATAATTGTGCTTTCAAGATTTCAATGCTAAAAATAAAGTAAACAATGATAGAATTTATGATTACAAGATGTTAACAGAAGTGTGTTACTGTATTGTGTGTGCTGTTCTGCATTTTGTATGCTGAAAGGTTCTATAAATTTCATTTCATTTTTTCCTACAAGAAAATCCAGTTCTTGATAGTTGCACTGTAGTAGGTAGTCTAGATTTTGTATTGAGAATTATAGAAGTTATAGGAGACAAGCTTAAAAATATTCTTTGTTGACTTTTTGTAATAATTTTCACTTTATGGCTAAAGGCACACCACCATACCATAAGAAAACAGTTGTAAATTTGATTGTGTGCGAACATAGGTATAAGTAAGCAAAGCTGATATACATATTTTGTATTTTCATGCAATGAGATGCTTTAGACACAGCTACTTGTTTCTAATTACTTACTTACGCTCTGTATTCAATTGAAGTGTGGAGTATACGTGTTGTGTAGCTCAACTCTTGCCGGCTCGGCTGGCAAGAGTAGCTTCTTTTCTAATCTGACCCCAAAACAAATTAACTTTTTATTTCATAAATGTACAATACCTTCAAGAATCATATCAACACAAATATCAACCTATAACCACTATAAGATTTACACAGTTGTAGTATATGTATACTTACTAGCACATTATGATTGAGTAGACTGACTGAGTGAACGCATTTATGTAGGCACATATATTTAAGTGCATGTGTACGGAATTGAAAATTGAATACTGGTTTCAAATTTTTATACTTCAGTTCAGTTGAAGCTGAAACGTTATCCTTTATCCATAATAATCTATAGCAATCTGTATTTATACGTTTAAATACACTAAATAATATGTAGAGTATACGTGCATTGTGGTATTATCTATTCTCGGTCAATTAATGTAGACATTTAAGCGTAAATGCTAAAATGCTGCAAAATGTTAATTCGCTTTTTACGTCCAAAGGCTGCGTTCCAAGTTTCATGTTTTCTATCGACAATAATATGTATATTTTTCAATACACGATAGAATATATCTAAGTTGTTACGATTTCTTAGTTAAGGTAACGTGAGAGAGTGCGTAACTTAATAAGTACTTGCGTAGGTATTATTTGTGTAATGAATAATTGCTTTGTAGATCTGATCATATTAAATTATTGTGTAGGAGTCGGTACTAAGCTAAGCTAGCTTTCATATTTTGTTTAAATAACTATTGGCTGATATAATAATAATGTAACGAAATAATGTAAATGAGTAGGAAAATCTAGAATTGCTAGCAAAAATCAGTTAAGGAGATTAAACGTTTTCTAATTAATGCTTGGCTTTTATAATATCTTCTAGCTGTAAGTAAATGTAGTTTCACTAAATTACTGATGCATTATAATATTTTTTTTGTCTTTGTTATATTTACAGGCACTACATCCGACAGTCCCCTGGCGGTCCTGTAGAAATTACTTAAAAAATGCTGCTCCCAAGAATATTACCTTTATCAATTTTATTGATATCACTTTTACAGGTAAGACAAGAGTTTTCTCATTCATTAAGATACTATTTTTCAAAGCTACATATTTTTATATGTACAACATTTCGAGTAATTACTATTTTCATTGAGACTCTGCCAATTATATTGTATTACACAATAACTATCTACATCTATGTCTACAAATCTACAAGGCGAAATTCAGAACATTACACAATTTCTGTGTTTAACGGTTTAATTTCATTTTTATAAACGTACTTTTTGCAATCCGACATACTATAATATGTTAACACCAAAATTTCTTGCATGTACGTAGTATTTGTGTGGTTTGGTTAATAAGTAAATAGGTAGGTTACTCGTAAGTTAAGTTTGTGATGTTGGCGAATTCTAAGTTCCTTGTCCTTAGATTTGGCCTGTGCAAATATGGTTTACCTACTTTGCCAATCCATAAATGAACAAAAATCCTGTGACACACGGCATACTTTTCTTATTTAGCGGAGTTACAACATTTACTCTATAATAAGCACGTACGCAGTACGAACTCATGTGATTAAATTAGAAAAAGTAATCCTTGTACATAAAAACCTATTAGATTTTCCCATCAACGCGGTACAACCCATTCCATTTCTTATTTATATAATTGAGAATGCAATAGAGGAGAGGACAAGACACCTAAAAGTTTAAGCAATTGCTTTTCATCTTCTAGATAATTGCACACTTTACTTTCAGTAAATTTACTGCTCAGCTTCACCATACAATAAGTACACTGAAGAGGAAACCACAACAAAACTGTCAATTTCTTTTCACTAATTTTGTAATAGTTTACAGTACTACAATATATAGCATTAGTTTGTTACACACGATTCACGCATGTGCTTATATGTATGTATATTTGCACATGACATACCTACCTAACCTAGTAAAAGTACTTATTGTACTAATATTGCAATCTGACTGAATTGAGCAGAAATGTCTTTCAAGATTACTCAACGATCCCAAAAAAGACTCAACTTTTTCCCGTTTACTTATATTGCATTGCATTGAAATTCTCACAATATAATCCACAAAATTAAATCCCATTTCCACCTTGCTGTGCCTGTGATTGTTTAATCAAATATTTACAATTACTATTACTACCTTTCATTCATTTTAGCTTACAAGTACGTTTTAACAGGGTTGTCATTGTCGTTGTCTTAAGTTTTGGTCTTAGCATGTCATGTTCACGTTCAAGTCTTACTTTATGTAGTACCATGCATGCATATAGTATAACAACCGAAACCAAATACTTAATTGTAAATTCATAATTGTTCCTCCCCAAAGAGAAACTCCTTTAAATTATAGTAAATAGAGTTGAGTCAGAGTCAAACGGATTTGATTAGCATCCCTAACTATTCTATTATGTATAATGTATAGTTATAGAGTGAGTCAGGGGAGCAAAATACTTAATGTGACAAGAAACATGACATGAGACTCAATTTGTTATTCCCATTCCCATACCATATAATGCAGGCATAAGCAATCGCACACAACGCAAGGCAAGAAATGGAAAACTCACTCAGAAACAGACAGAGAGACTGCCCTCGGTCATTCATTAAAGAAGCATTGTTCCACCATTAGCCGCATAAGTGTCGTTTTACGACTTATGACGATACAAACATCAGAGTGCGTCTTTATTATAATTACACACCTTCAATATGCTTGCTCGCTCACGGTACTCTTTGTTGCAATAAGGAAAATTACAAGGAAGAATCTTGTTTATTATTAAGAAAACTATATTTACATAAAACATATGCTAACTGCCGGATACGCATTGTCAATTTTAGTGTTAACACTACTTTTCCGCTTGTGCTGTGTGTTTTCTTATCTTTTTCCTACGCCTACCTTTCATTATCTAATGCATAGTTAAATATTGAATTTCTTACTGTAAGTGTTCGTTGCATTTTTTAAGTTAAGTTAGTAGCAAAAACTTACTAATTGCAAATTGAAAGTAATTACTAAAATTATGTTTATAAGTTTAATTTTGTATTACGAGACAGTTCTTAACTGTAAGGTAAGGTAGTTTGTTAATGTTACCTTTATAGTATGCAGCACTTATTTAATTTAATGTATTATAAGAAAACTACCTTTGTTGTAAGTATGATGTCACTTTGTGTTAAAGTTGTAGGTAGTATATACGTAGTCTGGGAATGTTTTTGGTACTAGTAGGTTAGTAAACTTTATAGTAAAACGGTACTCTAAAATACCTAGCTAAAAACGGTATGCGATAGAAATGGAAACTGAACATGGGGTTCAGTAGACCAATGGCCTGGCCTACCTTTATGTGCATACAAATAGTCCTGTAGAGATATTTGTAGTTAGTTTAGCTTAATTTGAAACACGACTTGACTTTATTGTCCTGATCCTTCCTGACTAACTCCTCTCGTCCTCATCATCAGGAAAAGTATGTCCCAAGCTTGTTTAGAATTTAGATAAATAATAAATTTCGGCAGTTATCTTTTGGTTCACCCACAAATTCCTGTTATAATCTTCTGTCATAATCATAAGTATATAGGAGTGACAAGTACATATTTTTAATATTTTTATCTGTATCTGTCTTTGTCATCTTTCCAAGCGAGAAAAATCCTAATTTTCCTTCTCCATTTTAATTGATACATTTTACGAAGCGAGAAATTCGTTTCATTGTTTATTAGTGAAATTTAATGAGGGAAGTGGACGTTTTAATGACGGAAAAAAATACGGAGGTTAATCTCGCATGTCGAATCACTCGAATAATTCTTTAAGATGTATGTCGTATGTAGTTTTATATGATATTATATGTCCTGTCCTAATATTCATTTCTCTATAAGAAAAGTGCTTACTACAGTATTAGGATATTCGAGATCGTCTTGGCACGGCATTGTATTGTATTTTCTTGTGTGAATATAATGCGTAAGCTTGTAAATTCTAGGAAAAGAGCGAAAGATGAGAAACAGAGTGCAGATTATGATTGTGTTCCTAAGTTCCTCTACGTTAATGTTAAGTAAGGTAAACGTATTGTGATTTTCTGTGTGAAGATGAGCCTGAGCCAAAGAAGGAGCAAAGCCAACAAGTTCTTTTTGTAATACGCAGAATAAGCCAAAGTTGAGATGGATTGGACTACTATTTTGTTTTCCGTACACGGTCCTCGTCCTCCGTTTCTGTGCCATGCCATCATGACTTGCCTCTTTGGCTTTTGGCTTCACTCTTTACTTTACTATAGTTCACTTCAGAAAAATAAGGAAAAAACTCACTCATAATATTCAATTTCTCTTAAACACGCTCTGCATTCT
>JAQFYC010004393.1:0-17337 GCA_034694165.1 Tomocerus mixtus | reverse complement strand
TGTATGTATCAAGGAACTTCTATTTTCTTTAGGTACCTACTTACTTTAGTTTACATTACATTAACTATTTCTACGACGTCCCTTCCTTTCCTTTAGTTGCCTGAGTTCCCTCTTTATCGCAACGTGAATTCATTTGCATAGGAATGAGATATTTTGCTAAGCTCAGCTCGTCTGATGGGATGTGAGGGAATTGGAAGAACAATTCTAATTCTAACAATAAGTAATGCCATACGGAAAGAGAATAGAATTTCATTATTTTCATATAGTACGCAGTACCCTAGCCCTCTCTAGATACTAAATGTAAGAATCTAGATGGTACCTACTACCTACAATCCAATTTCGTTCTATATTTCTACGAAGAATCGTATTACGGTACATAAAAATTCCCAATCCTGCGAGTGAGACGCACATTACATAATATTACACTATCAATCCAGCATTATACAGTAATTTGTTGCACTTACTACAAATAAATGGTGTATAAAATATGATGAAACCTACTTTTTGTTTGTGCACACTTTTTTTTACAAAAATTAATGCTTAAATAATTTTGCTTAGCTCTTTGTCATTACTTATTTATTCCTCCTGTTATGAAAATGCTGTTATTATACACAGACAGGTCCAGTTGCCCTGTAGCAAATCGTGTAAGCATTAAGTCGGAATTAAATAATATCCTTTAGGTAGCTGCGCTTCCATAAACAAGGTAAACCTTAGTACAATGAAAATAAATTAGACTTATTTGTGTCCGACAACTTTCCTTCACTGCTTACAAGTATTTTGGCGTAAAAATTTCCTGTAAAATCGACTTTTAGTAGACGAGCAACAGTAATATTTAAAAAATTTAATAATCATAAATACACATCGATTTGTGCTTATGCTATTAATGATATCAAAGCACAAAAAAAATAAGAACTAGAGGGTCGAGGGCATTTACTTATATTAAAGATTCCTTCTAAGATAATTAAATATGAAGCAGTCCTTGTATTATGTAACAAGACAATCCGTCCTCTTCCCCATTTTCAATTTAGATCCTTGATATTTCATTTGCAGGTTATTCACCATTGGAATGCTATGGCTTGGTACCTTATTATCAACTTCCCCTCGACGAAACCTCACCCTTCTTAGTTAGCAAGAGATAAAGTTAAAATTCATGCCAATAATAGATAGCACTGTATGAAGAACTTAATGAACCTATTCTGATGCATGTAACGATCTGCTGAAAAACTATAACTCAAATCCCTTTCAAAAACTTAAATATTGAGAACAAGAACAACATAACTATATTGCACTATATTGCAAATATTATACAAAAAATACATGCAAGTAATATATCTATTTTGATACCCATATACCTATGTGTTACTTATAATGCTTATACACAGAAGGTATACAGCATAGGTATCTTAACTGACTTACATTAGTTCATGAAAGAAAATTTAGATTAATTTTCTCTCCTTCAGCCCACAAAATTCAATTTCCTTGAACTGACTGTAAGTTTGAATCAAGTGAGTGCAATCTAATTTGATTTATTTGAGAAACAAAGTCACAATTTACAACAATAGAACCGGTAAAGTAGTTTGTAGATTCGTACACACAGATATACATAGAAACAATGCAAAATAATTTACTTTCTTGTACAATAGTATGTACACATCTGTATAGGTATATAGATATGTTCATAGGTAGAGCTTGATTTGTTTGGACAGAGTTTGCATACACATGTACGCTTCGTTTATGATTAGATGGAGAAGTTGAACTAAATTTACATTGATCATGATAAAGACGGTTAAATAAGTATAATACAAATACTACAAACAAGAAAGCTAAATGCAAAGTTCCTTTCTTATTCACGCCAACTAATTTGTTCAGCTTTTGTAATTATCCAACACCTCTCTGACTCTGAGTTGCCTTGACTTGACTTGGCTCTGAGTCTGACTAGGCTGCCTGCCTCCTCCATCCATAATACATAAGTAATCACAGCAATCAGCTTAAACCAAGGTTCCCATATTATTCCTAACTCAATCAAGACAACTAGTTTCCAGTTCTCTCTCCGAATACAATTACCTGTCATAGATTAATGCACAATACCCTATACATTTCCCAAAGCATGCAAGAACAATATCTATAAGAGCTGTTTAATTTCTTTTAATTTGAAATCAGTATAAAAACCTCAATGCTTTTCTATCCTATAATGCAATAGTAAACCTTGTGATCTCAAATTTTAGCTGCCACTAGCAGGGAACTCTTATTATGTATTATGAACTGTGAGCGGAATTGTGTCTCAGCTCTGCTGCACACTTAATCAAGAAAATTAACAATAAATGAGTTGAAATAATGTTATGATAATGATTGGAAGCCTTAAAGCAGTAGTCCTGTAGCTAGTTTAATAAAACTGGAGCAATGTTACCAGAATTCAATCAAAAACGAACATATTCTTCATGATTACCTGCTTAAGGTAGAAAGTGGAAGCTAATGAATTTCTCGTGGGGTCTGTTTTGCTCCAGAAACTCAAGGCAAACCAAGCCAAGCCTTGTTACTGAAAATTATTTAACTGGGAATTGAAATGAACTTATTATGCATTAAGTAAGTATACAGATTGTATAAGGACCAGAAAGGCTTGGCCTGAACCTGGAACCTGGACTCAGGGCAATTTATGTTCATTGTCAGTGTTCATTGGAAGATTCGCAGCATGCGGACCATTACAGTAGTCCAGGCCATTCTATCAATAAGGAGTTAAATAGCTCGTCGACAGTTAACGAAGATTTCCATTTATTTATGAGACGTTGGCAGAATCGGTTAGTTTGCAAATTAAATATGTTCTACTTAACATTTTCCTTTATAACTCCATTTTCCTATAAATATACAGATATTCTTGTAGTGGTAGTGGTATGGACTAGTTCTATATTCTATGGGCTTGTTACATGATGTTGTTAGTTATTCATTTCATTTGTATGTAAGAATTGGTCCCTATTGTTATCACATCACTTCACCACAACACAACACAACAGTTACAGATAGATCCATTAATATTATAGATTATACATAGCACGCATGTTATTGTTGTGTATTACAGGTTTTATTAACAAAGGTTCGGTCTGGTTCTGGTCTGTTTTCTGTATTGTATAAATTGATGTAGTCCAGTTTAATCTCTATGTCTTTAGAAACTGAAACTAAACAACTTGGAGTAATGATAACCAAATTGGGTGGAGTTCCTCTAACGTCAACGCTAACAGTTCAACTTATATGTCCATCAATTCAAGTCAAGGCAATGCAAATGCAAGTCAAGTTCACAGGGCCCTTTGGGTTAATCATGCTTGTTCTGCTGTGCTGTGCCGCCTGCCCTCAAGTCAGGATAGTGTTACTAAACTATGACATTCGCATTCGTTTGGCATTTTACATTATTATCTGTGTACACACAATAAAACAACTAATCACTTTATATAGTTCAGCGAGCTCACGATTTACAACTCTAATTTTTCATCCAATTCATTACGAATTCTACACTATTGCTCCTAGTGTTAAGTTAACCCCCCGCTTTCAATTGGCAACTAACATTCCTTCCTTTCTTCAAGTTTCAAGTAACTAAAATATTTTAATGGTATCTATCAAACCAAACTAGATGTTATGCAATTATGCACTGCACATTATAAGCATGATCAACATAATGATACATTATACAACTTAATTATGAATTTGATAATTTAAATACTTATTTAAAAATATTTTTATGGGCCATTAAGAATTTTCTTCACGTGCCATACTTATTATCATCCTCTGGGCTAGTTCTGTTGCTTAATGTTTTCAATATATCATGCAGTAAGTAGTTTTAGCATTTATATTGTTTGGTCATGTGTAGAATTAGATAGGGGAATGGAAATAGTAAGATGTCTTCATTCCCGGGTATTTTATCTGACACAATGCCAAATTCTATGGAAATGGAATGTAGTTACCTGCATTATAATATTAGTCTCGTAACGTAACGCTACTAGAATATACATGCTGTCATTATACCAGATCAATGTCTATGAGGATTTCCTTTAGTTTTAGTTCCCCTTGCTTTAGCTTTCCTAGGGTGATACAGATAATATGTACAAAGATACCTTTACATGACTTACACACATGACTTTTCATTCTCCAGGCCAAGCCAGGCCAGGCCAGTTCCAAAGCCCAGCATACGTAGCGTGGGTATGCAGTCTTTGTAATTTATTGACTTAATTAAGTCACAGAAAATAAACTGGCTCTTCAGTTGTGTTCCTTGTACTTTTAGTCTAATGGTCTTGCCATTACTGCAAATATCTCAAACAAGTATTCCGTCTCTAAAGAGTTTCGTTAGTTTGTTATGCAAATGAGACGGGATATCTGTACTCTGTTACTCTATAGGGATGTGATGTGATGTGTCTGTGAAATTATCCATGATATATTACTCGGGTAAGGAATACCTAGAAACTAAACACACACAAATGCATATGTACTTCGAATATTCAAACATGTATATTTGAAATAGGCATTCAAGAAACAAAAGTACTTATTTTTGCCTTATCTATGTGAAATGCACATACTTACTGTAATATGTATGAAATATTACTGTAATGAGGTGATAGTAAGGGAAAGAATTCAAATGTGTGTTTATGGAAACATTCTGATAATCTTGGCTTGATATTACTATAGCTTATAGCTTAATGAAAGAATTCGTCTTTTAATTGAATACAGAAGCATATAAACATAATTAATAAATGCAAATTATCACTGTTTGGCATGTATACGGTAAGTAGAGACAAGACACGGGAACAGAGTTCCCCATCACCTTCATAAGTTGCGATTACTTAATTATACCTGCATTTTGCAAATTAATGATTAATGAATCTTGTGTGTAGAAGCCTAAGCAAACCAACCCAGGCCACTAAAGATAAGTACTAGTGTACTAATTGCCGTTTTTATGCTCAGCAATGGTTTAGAACATGAAAGGTAAGTTTAATTACAGCAAATCTTGGAGTTTATTTCATGTAGGGAGAATTGTAATGCATGGATGCACTTGACAAACACCTCCCTCCTAACTTCTAACCTAACGCCAACGTAAGACGATCTGACAACGAAAAGGAAACCAAGGAAAGGAATGATACAATAGGAGGAAAACGAAAAACAACAATCCAACATTTATTTGTATGCAGACATCACTTTAATATATCTTTGTCTTTTACGCCTCGATTCACACAGAACACTCTACCAACCACGCGCTTGCAAACTTGTAAATAAGTATAAACCGAATTAATTGTAATCCCCCAGCAAATGACTACTATCAAACTGGTAATGTACTTTTAGTATCTAAACTCTAAACTTGTAAATAAATACCTAGTAAGCAATAATTGTAATTGCAGTACTAGAAGCTTGAATTTGTAAACATAATTGCAAAATGGCAACAAGAGTTAGGTTCATGTTATGGCACATCACAAATCAAATTACATTCGCACACAGCCTATATTTATTACAATTTGCAAAGAATAGCCCTTGGAATTATTGCTACTACGTGTAAAGAATTACTTTCCAAAGATTCGATTAGTAATTCGAAAAAATTGTGAAATTCCCATAAGGAAATAAGATTCAACTCCAGTTCCCAGATGGAATGTTTAGATTTTCGCCATGTTTCAAATGCAATGCAAATAATAAAAATAGAGTCAGTTGATGAATCACTATTATTCGTGCACAGAATTCTTTATTTCATCTGTATCGGGAGATCAACAATAATAATAGCAAACATTTGCTAAACATGATTACATAAATTGCTTAAGCATAAATAATATATTTGTATTTGTTGTTGGCGATAACGCTGTTGAAGTCGACTCTCAGGTTCCAGGGGCGTGAGAGGATCAAAAGGTTCCTACTATAACATACTCTACATAATGTATATCTACATCTACTTATATATTTAGTTATATTAAAATAAATTAAATTACAAACCCACGTTAGCTGAATCTTTTATTACAATTCTGGGTTAATCGCAGTAATTATATAGCTTGGCTCAGGTAGTAAGCTTTGCGATTGGGATGAAGAAGACCCAGCTCAATTCAATTGTTGCACTTTTATGATTACATAAAAGATGCTCTCGCTCTTGCTCACCTTGCTTGCATTTGTATTTGCATTGTAATTATTTAGTGCAAGTCTAGTCAAAGCATAAAGCAAGTTAGGTCATGGTTTAAAAAATTTCTTCAACTTTGTATTCAGTATTCAGTTGATTTGCAGCGTTCCCTTTCTGACAGAGTACATTGGGTATGTTTACCCAATGCAGAATTACATGGGCTTAGCTTACTCCTGGTTTTATCCTTTACCTTTTGAGCTTAAGACTTCTTATCTCCCTCCATAAACACAATTACATAAATACAAAGTACAGCAAAACATGCAAAGCTACATGCATGTAAGAAAAGGCACACTTGGATATTTATTGTGTACAGAATAGTATGTATTACTGAAAATATTATAAGTGCACTGGGTAGACAGACTGAAAATCCAAGTCAAGTCAAGTCAATGGAAAGGAGTCAGTAGGAGTAGTAAAGTAAACTAGGTAGGAGTTGTATTGCTCTAGCTTAGCTAATCCATGTTCTACATTTCAAGTTTTTTGCCAAATTTTTTCAGCACATTTATTTGGCAACCAATTTGATAGGCTACTATGTTGTAGAAAAAGAATTATGTGTTCAAGGAATGGTTGTGGTGTATTGAATTGTATGATTGTATGTAGTATGGTAATGGTATGGCCACCTTGTTGTTGTCTGATTGTGAGTTGCGTCGTCTGTTGCCTCGGGGCCAAAATCACTTGGAATCAAATCAATAAAGAATTGATTGCTCATAAAATAACAGATTCCATTTTTTTCATTTCTCGTTTCTCGAGTGTGGGAAAGAGAAGCTGTTGCTGATTTTGTAGAACTGACGATAAACTGAACTCGCTCGTCAACTAATACTGGACTGGATTTAGCGATTAGGTAACTGCATCTCGGGATATGGTGAATGTGAACTGTCTCTACTTGAATTCTCAAGCCAAGACAAGACTGGACTCTCCTGCAGTAGTAAGTACTTATGTACATAAACATAAAGTTGCTACACATATTCTTACTAAACATCTCTATGATAAATAAACTGGACCAAAAGGAAACTAGATGCGAATTTACAATTTACAATACCACCATTAGCATTAGATCACAAAGTTTGTCTTCTCAACACAACTATTTAGTTCGAGTCTGCATTCTATGTAATACATTACCATAATTATCTGTCTCAGTCCAGTCAGTTCGGTCGGGTCAACTATCGTAAATGTGTACACTAAAACTTCCCAAAGATTATCTCATCTTCTCGATCATCATAACACAACATAACATTAATACATAACACAACACAACCGGAGTGAACTGCACAGTAGTTGATTTGGATTTTGAAGAGGACCACTTTACAAATGGATTTAGTTCTCGAAAGATATTCGCGTAGAGATAAAGATAAGTAGAGATATTATGCCGAAAGAACCGTGTAAACTAAAGTAACCAAACCAATAAGCATAACATTATCGGCTGAATTTACATTTCCATGTTTCATTTTCATTCTCCTTCAACTTTCAACTTTCAACATCATTATCTGTACTGGAATGGCCATAGGTACCTACTGCTTGCTTCTTATCCATTTACTACTATTTACTAGTAGTTTACTACTGACTGCGTTTATTTTGTCTTGTGGGCAGGGTTGGGCAATGTGAGGTAAGATGTAAAATGTAAGCTTCTTACTTAGAAATCCATCTCCAACAGATCCTTCCATAAAGCAGTACAATATAGACGAACTTAAACTTACTTACCATTATCTCTACAGATATCAACATCAACATACCAGCCCATGGTATACTTAAGATAAGAACATGCAATTAAGAATTACCCTGGAAGCGAGTCCAGCACCCAGTAAATGATTTATTGACTTTTAATGTTCACTCCTGCTCTCATCTCATCCTATCCTGTTGCTCTACTTTGATTTTACACTTTACTTTACATTAGCTAACTTTATTTCACTTAAATGCTACCCTGTCTCCTACATATTAATCTGTCTGCTTCGTATATTCAACAGAGTGTGTATCATAAATATAAATATCTGTAAGTACATACATACAGCTACAACTAGTGCAATGAAAATACAAAGCAAGAAACGACTCATTGTCAGTCAGTTATTCAATTTCTTTGTTTCAATAACTGGAACAATAAGTTTGTTGTATATCATTAAATGAATTCAGTCTATGTATCTTTATGGTTTTATTTCTAGTTACACGCACCAATTTATCTCAATAAATAATAATAATAATATAATGTATAAGTAAGGTTCTCTCCGACCTTGAAACTTGTATCCGAATATTTGCATTGCATTAGCATTTGCTTTTTCATATAAGATATACTTCGTTTCATATTGATTGGAACAGAACCTGCAGTATTGTAGAGGGTTTCAAGGCAATAAACTTAATTGATTATGTTTTTTTTAAACACGGTGTAGATTATTTTTGTCTGGAAAATAAACCAATTTGCTATTTTGCATACGAATATAAGAATTACATGTCGCATTTCTTTCTTACCTATAGGTTTAATCGTTTTTTTCTCGAGCCCATGTATCTGCATCAATAGCATCATTGCAAGTTAATAATTCTTCTACTAAAATAATAAAGCGTTGTGTAGTTATCAATAATATATATACAGTCCCGTCTCATATCCCCAAACTTTGATGTATGTACATATTATGTAGATGTTTGTTTAAGAACATATGGTTTGATTTCTACAATTTCCAAACAGCATAAAAAATATGCATCTACAAAATATAAGTGCCTGGCTGGATACAGAAGAAAGAATTGAATAATAATGTTAGAGTGTAGTATACACAGTATACAGTCAATACAGTACAGTACAGACATAGAAATAAAGAGTCCCTGCCAGTAAGAGTCCTTCCTTCGGCGTTCCCTTACACGAGATAAAAATAATTAATTCCAAAAGTAGTAGTCCGTTCATAGAGGGAAAGGGTCTTTTGAAAAATGATTCGACAAAGTGAGTAGAACAGAGGCAGTCCCTGGGGTTAGCGTAAAGGCAAAGGTTACGCCTTAGAATAACACATGCCTATAGAGTACTGTTTTGTGCACAGTATGAGGTCCTTTTACACACCAAATTAAATCCAATAGACAATTGACACACGGTGAACGTTAATATCAGCACATACCCTTTAAGTCTATAGCATAGCTGACCTTTACAATTGTAAACTATAGACTTCTTGCTACTTTCCCTTACTATATACACTCATGTAGAATATTCTAACGAAACATTTGCAATGTTTACTTGTATTTGAATAAAAATACTTCTTATTTAGTACAATTTACCTATGTAATACATATTACATGCAGCAAAATGGTTATAAAAATTATTTCATTCGTTGTTATTCCATCTGTGCAATTGCTATAACCATAATATCTATTTCTGTAGTCTATACGTGGATGACATAATATTCTACCTAAGTTTGTACATACTTTTCCTCGTGTTTATTGCGTAATAATTTTCAGCACAATTAGAAAATAATTGGCCATTGGTAGTAATGTATAAACAATGAAATTCATTTTATTCTGAAATTACAAGAAGATATCTGGCTGCATAATTCAAATATAAAAATATTCTTTATAATATAATAACTACCCGAAAGTTAATTACTCCTAGAATATTAGGAAAAAGTCCTATTTACAAAGCGTGTGTGTAATTTATCCAAAATTATTATACTTACATCACAAAACTCATAAAGTAAATAATGGTAGCAATCCTAACAGTTTTACGAGCTGTCGATTAGACAAATAAGAAATATAATCCTGACTGTTTAAGGTGCACTTTAGCATTATAGCATGATTTGTATTCCACACTACAGACAAATAGTAAAGTGTTATACGCTATTATAGCCCCCATAATTCAGACATCCCTAGCTATAGCTACAGTTAAGGTTTACAATTAGTCAAAAAAGTGATTAAGGACCAACCTGCTATTGAACTTTAAACTGTTACATACTCCAACTAAAAAAGTGTTGTAGTAATAAGTAAAGTAAAGTTGGTTTGCTTAAGTTTTAGGCTAGATTGGATATTCACTCAGTGTTTGAAAAGTATTTAGCTTTGCATTATAAAAGAGCCGCCGGTATCTTCTGTCGAATTTATGATGTTGAAGTCAAGTGTCGAGTGTAAGTATGTCCAAGCTTTAAAACTTATGCACAATTCTTCAGTTGACTAAGAAATTGTAACTGATGCAGTGTTTCTTAACATTAGTTTGTTGTGAGGAGCACTTATGGCTAGATAGATGAGTAAGCTTGAAAGAGAGCCGACAAAATGCATTTAGAAGAAATGTGGCCTTGTGTTGGGGATTTGTTATGCAAAAAACGGTAAATATTCACCACCAAGTCAAAATGCATGTTCTCTTTAGGTATCTTCTGCTATAACAAACAAAGTAATGCTAAATTAACAATTATATTTACAAAAGATTTGCATACACAATACACGCAGAGCAGATCGGGCCTACGACTACGACGGCGTCTTCATATCTCTGTAGGCTCATAGCTACCTGTTATATTTTACGACTGTATTGAATTGACTATGATGATCCCGTCTTGCTTGCGTGCCATTATTTCCAAAAACAAATAGCACTCATCGTTATTTACCCCATGATGTTGACAATGGAGCAAAAAACAAAGAAAAGTGCCGTGTCTCTAATTCTTTGAGAAGAAAGTTATTAGCCCAGCTAGCTCACATCACACAAATGTATTTTCTTATACCTACTACCTACCTGCATAGGTAGTAAAGTAAGTAAAAGCTTATGGTATTGTTGACAGCGGTACACTGTATGCAAACAATGAAAGTGTATTCAGTTGATGGGTTGACCTGTTTGCTAATATTTTACTAAACTTTTCTAAAAATTAATTCTCTTGTCAACTCCTTTGAGGATATACACTCATAAGAAGGAAACCATTGTTTTTTGTACAGCATTTTGCATATTTACACCACACCGCACCAATAAATGCAAGTATGTACCTAACAATAATTACAAAAGTCAAAGAAAACCATACAACCTACCTATACATAGAAAAACTTTGAAAAAATCGCATCTATGATACTCGCCGAAAGGACGTCGATGCGGCAAGGCAAACGCTAACTTAACTGATTAAATGATTCTATTTTTCTAAGCAAATATCTTCTAATTTAAATAAATTCCAACCTAATCTAATAAAAAGTCTTACTTACCCCTAACAGAGGAAAAGTACCAGATGAAAAGCGCAATGATTGAGATTGTATCATAAAAGTACAATGCATGCTCTGCAGATGATCTTGGAATGCATTTGCCTTTGTTAAGAAATGAGCTTCACTAATGAAGATTTGCTAATGAGTTAGTTATGTTGTCATTTCATGTAGTCAATTCTTAATGCTAATCCAATTTGTCCTTTGTTTTATGATTTAACTGTATTGATTTCATGTAATGAAATCTGGAGATGAACTGGAGACTGGAGAGGCCATTAAATGAGAAATTGTTGATATGAAAAGGGAAACAATGTGTCAAATGCAAATAAATAATTGATAAAGCTGTTCTTCTTGTTGGAATTTTTTTGCTCCTTTATTTCTACTTGGATTCAGGATAGGATTGGATATCTCAATATGAATTGCAATTCAACTGCTAAGCAAAATCTTGCTCTTCTTCATTTCTCTAACTTAACTACATATATATAAGTTAAGTAGCCCTTCTATACAAATGTTAAAAGTTATTTGTCAAAATAATTACATGAATACTTTGTATGCACATTCGACATTCCCACAAGTGAAGTCATGCTAAGCCAAGTCAACTACAGTGAGCAAACCAAACCAAACGAAAAAGCAAGAAACCAGATCCAGACGGGGACGAGATCACATCTCTCGAAAAGGTGACGTTTGGATGTGTACTCTCTTCAACAACTAAAACCAAGTGTGTAAGATCTAGCCTAAGATAATTTATTTCACCATAAAAGTGTTCACATTGAAAAGCTAACTTTTTGATGACATCGAATTCGTATCAACATTGAATAGCCAATCTAACAAAGTCCAGACCATCACAGAAGCATTATATATGCAGACCAGAGTATCACAACATAGCTATATAGCTTGCAAACTTTGAGTTAACAACATTTGTCCACAGTCTACAATATAAATGGTTCACATTTGTTTATTTCAATTCAACTGATTCAATTCAAGTTGTATGTATCTTTATGTAATAAAATGAAGTGGTAAGTAAACTAAGTCAAGTCAAGTCAACTCAGAACAAGACAACACTTCTGCAAAATCACTTTGTTGGCAATTCAATGGCATTAACATTTTAGTTTTTAGCATACGGAGACATGGACATGGACTTGGAGGGAACTCACTCACATAAGTATTTAACTTTTATTCAATGCTTACTTTAATACTGTACTTATATACATAATATACATACATACATGCTATAGTATACTGTAATCATCGATTCATCCAACAAAAGTTACTTTCAAACAAACAAGTAACAGGTAAAGAGAAAATATACTTGCAAACTTTGTATGTACGCACACATAATACATTTATATGTAGTATGTATAAGCTAAATGAGATATATCAGCATACTACATACAAATACAGTACTGATACGTTCGTAGATACATATGTATGCGTATTAAAAGAGAATAGTGCAAGCAATTGCCAAGTAATGTAGTGATGTGATAATGCATTATATAACTAAAGTAGTGAGCATGGGAATGAAAACCAGTTCCACTCGCTGTGGTCAGTTTAACTCGCACCAGGCCATACCAGGGAAACCAGGCAGGAGAGAATAAGTAAGAAGGCAGAATACAAGTACATAATGTAATGCTATTAGTAAAGTATACCCTTCCCTTGAATAGATTGGATAGAGAACATTATTATACTGAATTACACAGTAATGTGTGTGTATGTGCTTATTATTTACTTGCCTTCACCTTAGTTACTTTGTTAAAGCTTAACTAATCCATATTCATTCCCATTTATCTAACTAATAGTATAGCCTAACTATCTGTATAATAATCCACAGACAATCCAATCCAGTTCCAGATTCATTACGTAATATCCTACTACACTATAAGAGTTTGTGCACAATAAGTAAAACAAGAGATGTTTATTGGATACTACCGTATATATCTACGACATAAGTACATTTTACTCATGCATATACATTATTGAGACTCAAATTGAGATGAACAAGTTCTAAATTGTAAAAGGTAAAGGGAGATGAAGAAAAATGGATTACTATCTGCATTACTGTGTATGTAACATGCATCTTTACTCTTCATTCTTTACTTACGCTTAAGAGTATTAGAATTGGAATAAGTATGTAAGGGAATGCCTGGGTTGGTTTTGATGATGATGATGATGAACAAGAATACCTATACACAGTTGGCATTTGAACTAAATTACGTGTGTAAAATACAATTGAGGACTTCCAATAGATTTACTATTATGTACGAGGAAAGTGAACTGACTGAACTAGCTCTGGATACTACGAACAGATAAATAGACTAGAAGTGTAGTAATGCTACTGACGCAGCGTGAGAATCGAATTTTTAGAAAAATCATTCGATTTCTCATGAATTCATAAATAAAGACTCGGAGTTGATTCGAGACGAGCTGGAACCAGTTTTCCTATATGATATTACGTTGCCTATGGCCAGGCCTATTTTATACTTACTAAATACCTACTACGGGACAAGCCAAAAACAACCTTTTCCAGTGTAGCTTATATAGATTCCTCTCTCCGTCGGATTTTTCTTGTGTTGAGTTCAATCCAACAACGGTGATAGCAAAGCCAAACCAAGCCAAAGTAAACCAATGCAATCCAACAATTCAATGGATGGATGGCAAAAGCTCTGCATGTGATGGGTCGGAATGGGATGCTGGAATTCTGGACTGGATGCATTGCAATTGTTAAGCGTGCTAAGTCAAACTTGCATTTTTCTTCATCTTTCCATTCTCTACTAATGTACTACCTAGTGATACTCTCTTTTATATTCAGGATAATGATTGAATGAGGGATCGTAATATGTGAGCTACATTATTATTACTGGTCAGTTGCTCACAGTCAGAAACTCTGAAAGAAAAATAAGATCTGTTCGAATGTAGACTAACTATGTAACAGGCCTGGTCTGGTGTGGCTTTCCCAATCTGATAGAAAGTAAAGGAAGGTACTTGCGTGAGCTTGTGGTAGTAAGTTTGCATTTATTATGTATCAACGTAGTATGTATGTAGTTTAACTATATTTTCTAAGCTAAAATTTTTAATACAGGGATCAACAAGCCGGTTGTTCCCGTTTGGTTGTTTTTAGACGAAATCAATGCCATCATTCAATCTATTGAACGGACGAGTCGAGAGTAGCTACGTATGACGTATATACATTGTATTTGTACATCTTTCTGAATGAGGATTGCCAGCATGTCAGCTCTGGTGTTTCTGAACATAAAATAATTTTTACGGTTGATTTCTATGGGAATTTTTGCAGGAGCTCCATCACATCGTATAGTTATCATTAAAAGAACATGCCAAATCAGAGCTAGAGCTGAACTTGAATTGAATTGAATCTTTACTTATGTAGTTAGTTATACAAAATGATATGATCATCTTTTAGTATGTGCTAGCCAATGTTGTTTACTGGTCAATCAACTATTAAACCGAACATAACATAACATAACATTACATCGTCTGGGCCTGGTCTGAGTCTGTATGGCTTGGCTTAACTTCGTCTAGCTTCATCAACCTAACTCAATCCAATCTACGGAGATTACATATTGAAACTTTGAAACGCATCCTAATCCCAACCCAAGAGCAGATATTTTGTTAGAGATAAATATTGAAGAAGAATCTCATCTTTAAAAGGATTCGCCTTTCCCAGCTACGTACGTACATATTCCTCAAAGAAAATCTCATTATTATTGCATTGCCGTACGAAGAAGATTGCATACCATTGTTAGTGCTAAATATTCGCAATAGCTAAACCAAACAGTCCAGTTTATTTTCCTATTGTCTTCTATTTACATTCTGTGTATAAGATTAGCTAATTGTTATAATCTGATTAAGCTTCGTCAATAATTTTCCTACATACGTTTAATCATCTAATCCGACATATAACACAAGATTATCTATTTCCAATTCAAAATACTGTTATAACTTCATTCTCACGGTGCTTACATACATATGTTAACAAGTGCAGTGCTGTTACTGTTGCGATGTGACTTGACATTGACATGACATACGCATAAACATACGTCGATACATCCACAGAACCTAATTACATTCTCTTATCTAATCGATTACAAGAAAAGTACCCGAAAGTGAAGTGCAATTGCTTGTAATTAGTAGATGTGTAGTGTACTAATACAGAATAGAATAGTGACCCTTAAAAACTTTGACATTGACAATGAAAACAGTGATAAAATTATGTACAGACACTTGGTGCACGTGTCTTGTCACATTATATTACAAAGTTATTATCTATTCTGTGTCTACAGTTTTTCTGTTTGTGGATTTAGAGGTGCAGTTACTTGTAATGCCATGTCGACTTCAATTTTACTAGATATCTTTTAATTTGCTAGCTTGTTGCAGTTTTTGTTGTTGTTGTACATTAAGCGTGACCTGACTATGACCATCTGCTTTCTATGTTTGGAGTTTTTATGGGAAATTCTTTCAAATTCACAATACCATTAAATAAATAAGCATTACATATGTAGCCAATGAGAGGAAACGAGAGATAATTCTTAAGGAATTGTAATTTAAAGTTAAACACTTCCATAATTAAGTTGTATTGTAATTCTAATGTACTTATGGTGGATGATAAGCGGTCTTTAATGTTTCATGTACGTGTCTTTAGCCCTTATGTTAACCAAACTAAAGTATTTCTGGTAATATTAACTACTCATGTACAGTAATACTTAATAGAGTACACAAAGCTATTTAGTACAGGAGTGCGTGTGCTATGCACTTTATCGAATCTGTTACGCTTTGTTACAAAATCAAGAAAAGCTTGCTCCAAGGAATTTATGTAATTTATTTTCATATGTCTCTTGAAAATGCATTTGTTGCTGTAATTGTACCACCAACATATTGAAATACAGCGTCTGCAATACATAGCACTCGTTGAGTTTGTGAATTAATGTTAGTTTTTTTTATGACAATTACATTGCAAGCATACAGATTCGTTTTGAAACAATGATTGAAATATGAGCTCTTATTTAAATAATAACAGTTCTTAGAATTTAATGAATTTCCTTATATCCAGCATCTCTTAATTAAGACTTTAGCTTTTTAATGTTCGTAATAATAGTATTTCAAGTTTGAGTAAATACTGTACGTGCAGTGTCAATCAATATTGAGAGTTGCATCGAAAGCAAACAGAAGGGATGCACAAGGTAAGTATTTACATTTACTTAAATGGTCTAGTAATTGCACTTTGTTTAGGAAAATTGCATATTTGTGGTAAAAACCGGAATATTTAGAGTTTTTAGACTCAAAACCGAATGGTTTCCGTTTGAAAGAATAATGAGTGAATTATCTGAGAATCACGACCTTAAAATAAGACCGTGTGTGTGTCAGTTTCTGTTTTCTTCTACTGTTTCTATATACAATCTGGTTCGGCAGCTTACGTACAGTATAATAAACAAAAGACTTTAGTTCAGTTCAGTTTCAGTCCAGTTCGTGCGTAGCCTGAGAGTTTGCGGTGCCTTATATCCTGCCAAACGTTCAATCTTTCTTTCTCTGTAGATCGTCTGCTAGATATAAATATGACAAGAAAATGATGGATAATAATGAGACGCATGTTTAAAATATGTAATTAACAGCTATGATTATTGACACTGTCTGAGCCTGAACTGAATATTTTCGGCTGTTTTGTTTTGTATTGTTGCTTTGAGTTAGTTATCTATGTGTTTATTATCCTGGTGTGATGTGTGGCTTGACTTGACTCTGACTTCTGGCTTTGGCTGCAGACTTATAGTAGGCAGTAGGCACTTATGATTAGTGCTTATGTGATGTGAAATGATGTGATGGATATTTCCAGGTGAGATTCATGTAATACGTCTGTATAATAATCCCTTCACTCATTTCAAGTAGATTTAGAATACTTATCTATAGAAATGCTTAAGAGTTAAGAAAAGAAGCGCGTAAGACAACATAACATAAGGTAACATAACGTAACATTAGAATACAAAACACTGATTAACAAACGTGTTTATATTTTACGACCAATTTAGAACATGATAATATGTTAGAGAGATAGACTAGTAGACGTGCATAAT